>APFE030426918.1:4009-89086 GCA_000404065.3 Pinus taeda | reverse complement strand
CTGGCCCAATGCCTGTATTTATAATGCTCTAGAGGAAGTTAATCAGGTCCACCATCAATGGGATAAGCCCCTCTTTGGATGGGGTAGCTCCTCTCTTGATGGGATAAGTTCCTCTTTCATAGGGATACATGAACCATCTTAAGGCGCTCAATACACGTCAAACAAGCTTCTAGAATGCTCTAGAAATGACCACAAGTAACTTTTTTAAGATGAAACTCGCGCCTTTTGACCTTTACAGGAGTACGCACCCAGCCCTTTACATACAGAGCGTACAAGTACACAGGTATTATGAATTTGGGATGTGTACACGCAGGTAAGGTTGAGAGAAACTGCGTACCCAGAGATAAATATATTTTAATGACTTTCTCTCTTTCTTGAAGTTTGACATGGAGAGCAGAGGTATGAGGCTTGCCCATGTTTTTTCATCTCTTTCAGGATTTTCTTGCTATCCCAAGGACTGCTAGCCTGAATACCTAGACTTTTGTTGTGTTGTGCTTTGGTTAGAACGCCTTCGAGCTTTTCAATCTCCTAGATGGGTATTTTATTAAAATCTTTCTATCTACATGCTATTTCCAACGTGAGAATGTCCAAACCTTCCAGATTCACGCCTTCTGTTTCCTCATCCATATGTGTAGGAGTGTTATGTTCTTCCTCGATTGTCTTTTGATGAATGTTGAGAGCAAGAGCTGCATCTAATTCCATGGCTAAGGCCTGCACTGCATTTTCGAGCTCTATTTTCTCAAAATAAGTTGACGCAGGGAAGCTGGTAAGAGTGGAGGCTAGGATTGGAGATGAGGGTTTTGGAGCCTGGGGGGGGGAGGAAGGAGAGGGATCTACAAGAGGGGTTTCTGGGTGATCCTTTGAGGTATTTTGAGAGGTTAGAATAGAAAATCTGTTCTAGGTATTAGGATTGCTGGAGCTGGCTAGGGGTGTAGGGATTTTCTTGACATGCCTCCTGCGATTAGGAACCTTTGTAAATCCTTCCTTATTTTTGTTGGGCTCATTACTTGGGGCAGTGGATTGCAGATTCAAAGGGCAATCCCTGTAAAGATGGCCATGTTCATGGCATTTTCTACAACGAAAGGGGATGTGCTCATAGTCTATTGTTTGGATCCATTCAAAATCATCATGAAATAGACTTACTGAGTCGGAGAGTTCTTTGGTCAGATGCATGTGAACACAGATCCTGGCATAGGAGGTATATCTTCGGGATTTGGTTTCTTCAGCAGCTTTTATGAATACCCCTAGGCTGTTGCCTATATCTTTTAAGGTCTCCTCCTTCCAGTATTCCAAAGGAAGAGAGTACATGTGTATCCATACTAGAGCCCAACTGAAGTCTTCTTTGTCTGGATCAAAACTCTCTCTCCATTCTCGAAGGTATAGGCCTGAAGAGTTGAAAAAATACGGTCCTCCCTCAAAAATGTGAGATTTTTCCTCCAAACAGTTGAATGTGGCAGTGAAGAAGCCCTTGGGGCCAAGCTGCAGCCTGACTTGTCCTTTGGGCTTCCATTTGGATGTTATCCATCCATGCAAGGCCTTTTCAGTTGGCCAGAATCCGAGAAATTTGCCTATAAGCGCATGATCCTTCATGTATTGGATTTGGCTGTTGATTCTTTGACTGGGGAGATCTACTTTGATTCATTCTGTAGTCTTCAGGATGCAGGTCATAGAAGACGCCTTTGGCTGTGACGTTGCCGCTTTTTGATCTAATGCCTTTTTCATTAACAGCTGTAGATCCTGCAGCAGGGTTCCCAGCGGCGTCTATGACAGGTTTAGGGTCCTGATCGGTTTGAGGGGAGACTCCTGGATTGTTCAGAGAGTCTGCGCGGCCTGCTTTGTCAGAGGAGGTACTGGTGGGTGGAGGGTGGGATGAGCCCGTCCCTCCCAAAGGCGAAACCATGTTGAAGAACTCAAAAGGAGTACTGAGATGGGGGCGTTGAACGCACTGAGGAAGTTGTTCAAGGGATTAACGATTGAACCCTAGCGCTGACCGCATGGATTTTCTCCAAAGCTCTCCCGTCTTTGGGACAAGCTTGGTTCAAATCCTAAAAATCAATACAAATGTAGATAGTGCCATGATTTATGTTCACAAGAATGACGTTGGAGATCAATGATGTTCATGTGATGGGATAGATAAAACTATAACTAATATGGTTTATATTAACATACATATATCTATGTGTTTTTATTTTTATAAAATATATTATTTTATAATTAAATTTATTGAAATATATTTTTAATATATAATATAGTCACCTTTAATTTGAAATATTGTGAAAAATTATAAGTCATAAAAATAGAAATAATAGAAAACAAAAAAATCAATAAAAAAGAAATAAAACAAAAACAAAAATCAGTGACTAGTAAAAATGGAAGTTACTAAGAAATCATAATAAGACTTCAACCAATCACTTTACAAATAAATAAATTTGAATAATAATAAAAAATAAATTGCTAATATTAAACTATAAATAACTATTATACATTTATGTAAAGACAAACTAATACCCAATCAAAACAAAACTAGATACGTTATACCATACCTACCATAAATATAATAAATATACACCATATATACATACAAGCAACATATATAATAAAAATAACGATAATAAATATGCAATCTCAACAGAAATAATAAGATTTGGCACATTTAAAACCCTATAAAATAAAATTAAAAAACACAATGAAAGAATGCTCCCATATCTTTAAATGTTTAAAATATTATTTTTTATTAATATTTTAAGCTCGTCAGCTCACCTAATATTTGTGATATAATATATATATATATATATATATAATATGTTACGTAACGTGCATCAAATTTTATAATATATATATCCTACTTGCTTTTCACATTTTATTAATTTTAATTATTATAATAATAATAAAAATATAATATTACATTATAGAACAAGTATATATAACAACTAACACTAAGTATATTAAAAAATTGTTACCTCGCTATTTAATATATATTTATTCACATTATTATTCCCCGTTTAACACGGAGAATCAGTCAAACGGAATATCATGATTGATTTATATCGACATTAGTGCAATTTTATTATTTAAAATTTTATAATATCTATGGTGTAATAAGGAATAATGTAGTTGGCCTACATTGATATTTGTGCAACTTTATCAACCCATTCTTCTCTCATTTATTTAGCTTATGTACGAATATGGCTAAATCATTTTATTGAAAGAATGTTTGCAAAAAAAATTAAACGTTTTAAAAGTGATGGCAACAACATTGTTTCATCGAAAAGTTTTGGTTTTCAAGTAATCTAAGTCATGGTATTGATGGCAATTCCTATTTCCAATCCTATAGTTTTATAAATGTGTGCTGACAAGAGAGGGGCATAGCGTTGCCTTCTCTCTACGCTCCATTCATTTGTTCACGTGGTGTGGAGAGAGAGGGCGACACTATTCCCCTCGCTTGTCAGCACACATTTATAAAGTTATAAGGTTGGAAATAGGAATTGTCATACTTGATTTCTATGAGCTTTTAGTATAATTATTATTTGCAAATTCAAGTAGGTCATAATTTCTTCATGAAAATATAGATTTTTTCAATATATTTTTTAAAAATTTTGGAGAATTTAATTATAGTTTTCAAATTATAGAATTTTAAATGTCATGGGGTTTTTGAGGGTATTGAATTTATTTCTATCTTCAAAATCTAGATTGGAACACTTTTAAATCAAGATTTTGCAAAATAAAAAACATCTAATTCCAGTGAAAAAGTTGTCGTCTAAGTGAAATTGTTGCCTCATTACACAACATGTAACTTTTTCTATCTTTTTTAGGTTGACCCACGGGGATTTTAACTTTGAATCTTATAGTTTACATAATACATCATAACATGTTTTTTTTGTTTATGAATTAATTTGAATTTGTTATAATAATATATTTAAGTTGTTGAGCTTGTATACTCTAAGTGCTTCAAGATTTTTCAGTGTATTAAGTCCATTTATTTCAAAAACGCAATTTAAACAATGAAAAATTATGATCTGACCAGGAATTGTGTCATTTGATGCTAACGAAAAAGGTCAAAATGTATAATGTTTAGACGTTTCCCATATAATGTATCTTTCAACAACTTAAGAATATTAGACAACATTTTGGCATCCATCATTCTTTCTTGCATAATGTAAGAAATTTTGAATTACAAAGGCTTAAAATTTAGATGTTGTAACATGGAGGTAAAGCATAGCATTTAGTAGGTAGATTTGAAGGTGAGATCCCCTCCAACCTTGCTTACTATAGTTTCACGTGATGTCCATAACATTCTTAACATTCTTTGTCCTTTGCTACACATTTCATTTGAGTGCAACATTTAATGGTGATCACTTACTTTTAATTTTGAAATGTGTTGTAAACAAATGTGACTTAGCCCCAAGGGTTAGCTCAATTGGTCGAGTCCCCGTCGTTAAAGCACCTTTGTTATTGGGAGGTCACGACTTCAATTCTCTCAACACTTTAGGGGTCAGACTCTGTGGTTGATCCGACGAGAAGTGATCTCTTCAAGTAGATCTACCTTGTGATCTTCGGGATCCATGAAAAAAAATGATTTAGAACTCATTAATCAAGTATCTATTATTAATGCTACTCAGTAATCTTTATCATCCTCATTTTCCCTTCTAGTAGAGAACATTTGATAAGTGAAGGGAATTGTCGAGCAAGTAATCTGTGAAGGAGGATCTTCTCACTAAATCTTGCCCATCACATCAAATGAGAACTAGGAAATAAAAGGTATTGTACAACCAAGCAATTCACCTCCCTACATTCTATTAAATCTTCTTTAAGAAAGATAACTACAACTTCATAACACAATTGAGAAAATTTTGCAATATTTTTCCTTGTCTTTAGCTCCACTTGCTCAAATGCATGTGACAAAAATCTTTTCAAACCAAAATCTGAATCAAGACCTTATCATCCTAAACATTTGTAGCTAACCAAGATGGTGAAATACATCATATATACCTCTAAATATAGTTGAGATGGTGGAATACCAAATTTTTCTTTCTATGAAATAGGCAAGAATTATCAAAGCTTCTACAAAAAAAACACCACCCACCCCTTCAAGGGTTTTTCTTACTTTTGGGAAAAGACCATTCCATTTATAATTTCCAATACTCATCTAAGGATCACCTTTGTAAGATTAACTATCAACCTTATATTAATGCAGTAACTAAAAGCTAGCATGCATATAATAATTAGAATAAAAAATATTGTGTACTTAAAAGAGATGACCAACTCATGCGCATTCCTCATCCAACATGTAATAGTAATCGTTGCCACTATGTTAGAAAGTACAACTGTGGTAGTTTAAGTGTTCAATATATCGCTTCAACACAAGAAATGGAAACAAAGTTTTCACAATTTCATTAGGAAATAAATATATTACAATGATTAAGATACACAAGGAAAGAAAAGTCCACCCTCTAGATGAGTTCTTGAAAGTTTTGTCCTATGTTTAACAAGTTATACAAAGAATATGGTCCATGCAACCATGACCACAATCTTTAATATATTTTTTAGACTATGAATGAATTTCATATAATTTTTTGGTTCCATAAAATTAGCTCAGTTACTAATAGGAAATTTAGTATAAAATAAAAAAATAAAATAAAAATTAAGACACTTAATATCCATTAAAGATAGAACCATAGAATATCTTAATTAGTGATCCTATACAATGTCATTCTATAGCTACCATTTGTTATAGATATAATAAAAGAGATCCACATACTATCAACATTTACAAGAATATTTTAGTCTGATCAAATTTCAACAAAACTTATCTTTGCCATCCATATTTGTTGGTGTCCTTATCTTTGTACAACATTCTTCATGGTTGGTGTTTTTCACTTGTTTTGGTACATAAAAATACACATCTACAAGAATTGGCTAGTCTCGGAAGAAACAATCAACTAAAAAGAAAATTTCATTTGGATTCTCATAGTTTTCCCACAGGGAATGTTTGTCTATCACCACAACAAACCACCCCCTCCTACCACCACCCACCCACTATTTCCAAAGTTCATTAAGAGCCAACTCTTAATTGGATTCCTTAGTTCCATTCATACAAATGGTCTTTTATAAAGACATTTCTATAATAATCTCTTATATAATGAACATATATATCTTGAAAACCTATCACTAAGATTTAAATCCATAAGATAAATATTTGATAATGTCATCAAAATCCACCTCAATTGTCTAAATGCTAGCCCCAATCATCCATGTCTACCTTCATTAAATTGCACCAAGATCTCTAAAAACTTGGAAATATTGCCTAGTAGATTGTGTGCTACAATTTCATGAGAAGTTTCTTTGTTCACTTTTACAAACAAAGGTGAGGGTCATTATTGTTATTTCCTCATTTTACATGCAAAAATATACTTATCTTCATATAATTGTAAATCATGGATATTAAACCTTTAAATAACTTAAACAAACATTGTTTTAATATGCATTACTCACAGAGAAGTTCAATCCAATCAGAAATTGCATTCAAATCCTATCATATGTTTTATCTTCCTCTATATTTCAAGCACTAAAGGAATTAGTTGAAGGATTTTTGCACAAAAGGATAATTCATGTTGTTAGCTAACAATTATATTAGTAATTAACCATATTTTTTGAGTTCCAACATTGCATTTCCATCGTAAGTGCTAGTATGGATGGAGAAGATTGAAAGATAAGTAAATAATAAGAGATTCCCGTATTATTTCCAACCTATAAGTGATGGAACTACCCATGGTTAATGGTAATTTTTGGTTTCAAAGTCATTGGAATTTGGAATTGGATATATGGTTGCTATGGATTATCATCATAATTCCCTCAATGGCATATGTTAGGGTGTCAATGAAGTTGTCTTTATAGTTCTCTCGATGTAATATGTTAGAGTGTCAGTCAAGCAACACGTTAATTTAGGAGAATGTGCATGGTAGAATTTTGATGAGTCGTTCTGCTAAATTCTCTATATAATAACATGATTCATCTCAATAATTTATGCATGTAATGCATCTTTTAATGATTTCTTACCATTCTTATTTGATGTGAAAACAAATCAATCATTTTTTTTTGTGAATATTTGAAAGCTTTTGAGGCATAGTATATTTTAAGAAATATTTTAAGAAAGAAAAGAATCATTAATCTTTGATTATAAGAATCTCCATATATATATATATATAGACCGACCATAAGCCATAACATGTCAACTAGGCATATTTCAAACATAGAATCTTTAAGGTAAATGCTACCATTGTGTACTTAACAATATTTGATAATGGACCATTAATCCTAAAGATATTGGATAACAATAGTAATCTCTACTCTTGCATTTTTCTAATATTTCGGTTGCACATTCATGTCAGTGAGTCTTGTAATAAATTTAGTTTTGATTTAGTTTTATAATTAATCAATTTTTGGATTGTCTTGTTATCATATTTTCTTTCTCATTTCAATGCTAACTGAGCTCATTGGTTAATATTAAGACCCATAATACTTAAAATGGTTCTTTTAAGGTATGTGGAAGTCCATTTTTACAATTTTGAATTTAGATTTATTGATTTGTAGTTAAAATTTTTAACAAATTATATCATAATAATAAAAATAATATCAAAAAATAAAAATAAAAATAGAATTCAATCTTGGTAACAATATCATCTATGTAGGAAGACTACAATGAAGGAAAGGAAAAAACAACTCTCTCTCTCTCTCTCTCTCTCTCTCTCTCTCTCTCTCTCTCTCTATATATATATATATATATATATATAATATAATATATATATTATATAGGATATGTAACTACAATTATAAAAATAATTGTAACACATTTGATCTTATTGTCACTTAATTATTAATCATATAAGATTCTACTTTCCATGGGACAAATCCTCTACCATGGGTGAACCTAGTAGCAAGGAGGAAATTATGTCCTCTCGCCCCCACAACATGCATATAAATATTTATTACATATGTCAAGAGAAGATAAGACCTATTCTTCAATTATTCTCATAATAGCAAGGTCAATGGATAATACAAATTTTGATTCACCTCCACCCCTCCCAACATTTTTGTTTTTATTAGGATTGTAATGCCTTCATTCCCTAACCATTTACATCCAAAAGCCTCATGTATGAAGCCATGCCCACATAGATAATTTCCTAGGAACTTTTCTTATCTATTGTGTGATGTAACTTTCCGAGAAACACCAAAGCATCATATCCAATATAACAATAAATGATATCCTATTTGATATTTCATTAAACATGAGGTTAACACCATTAGGCCCTTTTAGAGTAAACAATGTGTAGGTTAATTCTTTAAAATATAACGATGCAAGAATATCATAACTAGCATTATTGCTAGATTGTCATAACTAGCATTATTGCTAGATTGGATACACATCATCACATAAGATTACACAAATGAACTCATAAATCATGTAAATCGCCATAACATGTTATACATCACAATAAACATCCTCACAAATTGCAAACATACATAAATATAAAGTTAGACATATAAATTGAAATAATATCATTTTATGTCAATAAAACTTACCATTATATGTACATAAAATTTACCATTATATGTAAGAAATGTTAGTGTGACCACACATCATTTAACATTTTTATGCATATATCCACATGCATATCAACACATGATAGCATGTATACATAAACAAGGGTTGATTAAGATATTTATAGCATCTTAAATCAATTGCATTTAATTAAAATAAACTTCCTCATAGTGAACGACATCAATTCCAAGTTTAGCACACCCATATAATCTTATCAAATCCTTGATTAAATAAAGTCACACACTTACAATAAGACTACCTAAATCTTCTAAATTGTCAAAGAATGTCATTCCCAAACACATGTTAAATAATTCACACTTAAGCAAGTGCCAAATTTTCCTTATTATTGGACCATACATTGGAAGACTATTTTGATTCAATAGGGACCAATGTTTCTACTCTTAATACAATGAGGACCAACACTTCCAATTGTAATGCAATGGAAATTGTTTCTATTTGAGGGAACATTATTGATTTATATATATAATTAACTTCATTAAATAAAAACAAATATTTTATCTATGGAAACATACAAAACCTCTATGCCATTTTCTCTTTACACCATAGTGGTCAACATCTCAGGTCACCTTAATGATTACTCAACATATATAACTAGTGAAACCTCATAAGTAAGAAGATATACATGAAGGGTAACCTAGATGATTCATCTTGTCAATTATAGTAGAGCACCCTAAGAACTAATTAATATGGATCAGGTCAACATTTTGACCCCAAGTTCAAGAAATTGAAACTACCTTAAATGATTTCTTAATCACTCAATCATTGAATAATTTAGTGATATATGTAGATAGTATAGAAAACAAAGAGAAATCGTTTAATCACATATTCATTATTGGAATTTAATTTTAGAATATAATTGCATAAAAAAAAAATTTCAAGAAGGTAATAAACATTGTTTTGTCTTCATTTTTCACCATTTATTTGGAATTACTTATAACTTTCTTAAGGTTGATTAATTATTTCCCAAGGCACATAAAATTTCTTGGGGTTTTGGTGCAGGTTGGCCTGCCCTGTAAAACCATAAATGGTCCCTAGTTTGGTTCCTCTTTTTCAATTCTTCTTCAACTAGAACCTTGATAATTTCCTGATGATATAGGCTGTATTTTGATGCTTCCTGGTGTGTTTGAATCTTGGCTGCCATTTTGTTCAGGCTCTTCAATATGAAAGAAGGCAGATTAAGAGTCCTCGTACCTGCAAATGAAAAATAAACCTCATATGGTAAAGAAAAACTATTGTATACCTTCTCTCACAAGTGAGAAAAATCTTAACCAGTTTGATTGTTTCTGCCCATTCCTTCTTAAGATAATTGTTGGGAATTCCTTTGGCCTAGTTAGGATCTTTGTATTCATCTCTGATAAAATCATTGATATCTCCTCCTATAATGAGCTATCCTTTAAACCACTTTTCTCCTTCGTGGGGAAGGTTAAAAGACTCTACAATTGAATGTTCTGAAACCTGCAACTTGAAACCAAAGATAGTAGCTTCATGTCCATTTAAAGTTTGAGAAAACTCTCGGGATACACCTTGATGTGAGTCTCCTAACCTGGTGCAGAGTGGATACCAGACTGCTTGAATAAACAACCTTCTAACACTTGGGTTAGCATCAACTAGCTCAGCTCCTTGAGGTTCGATTCTCTTAAGCTTTCCACCTTTCCTAGACTTTGGTGCCATAGATATCTGCTTGCTTGTTATGAAGAATAGGTGTCAAAGTGTGGAAGCTTCCAACATTTGTTGCAATTAGCTTTAATTAGGTTGCCTGAAAATCTGGGATGTGTTCTTAACCTCCTCAATCGGTGTCTCCTTGGCTGCACTTCAGAAATTTGAAATCGTGAAATTTTCTCCATTTCCAAATATTTGATATGAAGTTATGGTTCAATCTCCTATGCATATAATCCTTCATGATTACATAAGATTTCATGTCATAAAAGACAACATGTAGTAGTAATGATGGAGTCAAGTTGCTTTGGAGAGTCCAGCTAATATGCTACAGGTGGTTGTACGAGATTTTTTTCAAATCTGGAAAATTTCCTACTTTAATTCGGACTAGCGGGAAATTCTGGTAGCGTATTACGCGGAACAGAAAGAACAATCGTTGGAATTCACACAAATGGCTGAGACTGATGCTGCAGACACGCTTAAAATTTTGGAAACACGAGTTATTTAAGATTGGTGGGGTAGGTTAGCCCCCGGGGCTTTGGATTGATGGTGAATGGGTGTACTGTTAAGGCACTCCTTGCGATAGATCACTGGTTCAAATCCCTGTGGGTGCTTAGGTAGTATTAAAAAAAAAAAAGATTGGTGGGGTAGGCAATGACTAGCTATGGTTGTGACTGACACCTAACAAACCCGATCAACCAAAGCAAATAACCACTACCGCTTGACTTGACTTGAAGTTCGTGACCTATCCAATCACGAAATTTCATGATTTGGATTAGATATTATGCCATTATGACACGTGGACAATAAAAAACGTTGTGTTTTTAGCTTTATTTTAAAAACGGGAGACGCTACAGGAAATTTCGGTAGCATCGGAAAATTTAAAAAAATAAGAAATAAAATAGGAACGAGAAGACTATCCAAAAAACAAGGGAGACTATCTGAATGAGAAAATCGAGCGCTACCAGAAATTCCAATAGCGCTTTATTTTATTTTTTTAATTTACAAATTTAATCCTAAAAAATAAAAATTTCAAAACCTACTCATGATTTAGCCTAGAACTGTGCTAACAGGTTCATATGACATAATTACAACCACTGAAACTACAATAATTTCTTCCCATGTCCCTCCTCTATCTAGATCTCGTTCCACAAATAACTTGATAAGGTCATCGTGTGAAACGATATCTCTCAGCTTGTTCTCCTTTTGTGCATGGATTTCCATTTTCTATAGAGTTATGAGCAAGAAATATGATATATTAATAGTGTGTCCATGCTTGAGGTTGTCGAGAAGGAAAATGTATTGGAGGTATATAGTTCCATAGTGTCCTTCGCATATGATCTGTATGAGAGAAGAGACATCTCCATAAGGGTGCGAAAAATGTTGTCAATCAAATATTGTCCATTTATTCACTAAACCCTTTCTAGTTTCCATAAACTATTGGAGGATTTCATTCTTATATTTCCACTTATAATACAAGTATTCCCCTTCTTGTGGAAGTTCATTCATTTCTGCTAGAATTTCCTTTATCACTTCTACAACTATTCCATAAACCAGAGACGTATTGGCTATAAAATTCAAGGTGAATTCTTGTGCTACTTCATCATTGTATCCCTTCAACCTATGTGATGAGGCTCATCAATAGGTAAATTATATGGACCTTAATTCCACCCTCCAACTTATTAAAATCAATTTTTCTCACATTTCTTTACATATTTTATTATATTTTTCTTAGTGACAAGCGTAAATATAAGATGTTATGTCATGTGGCCTAATCTGCATTAATTGCAGGATTTGGAGGAATTTTGGCTAATTTAAGTGTAGGAACTCAAAGTAGACAAGAAAGAGGGATTTTAGGAGATGGGATCTCCCTCCTTAACTCCTAAATCACTCGAAGATTCCTCCACCAGATCTCATCAACTCAGAGTTACAAGCAGCCAAGTCCACCAATGTCATTGGCAACCAAGCCAGTGATAGTTGAATACAAGTTGATCTTGAGTTGGGAGCCAAACCTCCCTAAATTTAAGGAATTTGTTGATAGCTTCAGTTGTAAAAATAAGAATGCCTAGGGCCTCATTAGGATTTGACTGTTTTATTTGTATCCAAAAGGAATTTCCGAGCTAAGACATTGTGACTAATAACTCTTATGTGTTTTTGACATTTTGATAAAAATGGAAAGCATTCCCTTGATCCATCACTAATTTGACTAAAATGGCTGAAGCACTTGGGTTACCCTAGAATCAAAAGTTCCTATTTTTGTACATCTATGCTTAAATTACATTCATAGTTAGCTGCTAAAGAGATTTTGGGTTTTGTTTAATTTGAAAGTATTTGGATGATTACTTAGTTTGCTTCCATTTGTGGATAGATAGATCAATGGTACAATAATGAGAGTAAACACTTCACTAAAGCTTGTGATAGTGGCCTTTTCCTCATCTCCCTTATGGGATCATGATTTGAGGGTTCCATTCATACAACTCAAAAACAGATTTATTGTTTGATCACTGCATAACCTAGGGTTTCTTGTTGAATAGATCATTGCTTCTAAATTTCTTAGAAGTAACTACAATTTTAAATTTGATCTCTTGAGTTTGACATGGTTTAGAAGCACTTCCATTCATAAACTTAGCCATTATCTATTAATAAATCTGTTTCTCCTACATTCAACTCATCTTTTCCATGTATAAGTGAAGTTGTGCATCAATGAAGAAAAGAGGGTATGTTGTTGTAGGAGCTTCTAATCTTCAAGGAGACCTCATCTCACCAACCTCATCCAAGTATTCTCCACCTACGCTACCAAAGCCCACCAAACCCTAATCCGAATTCATGTCTTGTAACCAAAGTGGGCATTTTCCTTGAGAAAGTCCAACCATCTTGAAGCCTTGGACTGAACTTTAGGTAGTGTGCACCTCCTTTGTACCTTATTTCCCCCTCAGACACATTTCCCACACTCCATTCTATCTTTCCTACTTCCCTATAATCTTTCAACCTGTTTCCTGTAGTAAAACAAGGTATCCTACAATAGAACTAGGATATCCTGACTACAAGAAATCATGTAGTAGCCTGTTTTAAGCCTGAATTGAGTAGAAATGGCCTTCTGAGCTTAAGTTAGGCTTCCAATTGGCTTCTATGCCCTTGACACCATTCCAGACCATTTTTCCATACCTGTCTCCCTTGCCAAAAGAACAAATTGGTTAAATTAGCATTTGCATTCATAAAATTGAAAATAAAAAAAGTCTTTTTCTACAATTTCTAGTTAACACATGCATGCAACAATCACAATAGCTTTTTTAGATAAACTTCCATGCTCATTTAGTCTAAATAAGTAGATTTTATATGCAAGGTTAAGTTAGGTCTCTTTTGCAAGAAATGTGTGTATATGCTTAGCTAGATGATTTCATGTCACTTTATAACACTCCCAATGTAGCACTTTCATTTCCTAGAGTAAGCAGCATTTCATTTCTGCATTTAGAGTAATTTTTCCTTTGCTAGTTGGTAATCAGACTCCTTCTAGTCAATAGAAGACTAGTTTGAAAAACCTTAGTGGTCTATTGCCCCAGTTGAAAAGTGACAAGAGTAGACCATTGCATCTACTGTTTATATAGCACTTTCACCTTCAAGTTTGTATGAACGCCAGGTTGATGAAGTAAAGTTGATAGCCCTAGGAGTTGCAGCATTCTTGCTGCAATAATGGATCTCATCACTTTTTGGTGCCGTCGCCGTGGAGGTGTCTAAGTAGATGTAATTTATGCTTTCTTTCTAATTCTGCAAGTAGTTCCATTCATAAAATAGTTGCAACATTTTCTTTCTTTCCAATTCTGCAAGTAGTTCCATTCAACAAGTAGTTTCAATCTTTGTTTTCTTTCCATTCTGCAAGTAATTTTGAAAAACAAAAAAACAAAACAAAACAAAACAAAAAATATCCTTTCATGTCTTGTAGGAGTAGAGATAACTTAGGAATTGTTTTTCTAAATACCCCCACTGCATCTAACAGCCAACCTTCCCTCTTCTTCGATGGTTGTGAGTTAGAGGACCCATTAGGAGAACAACCATAGATATTTGAGGGGCCTATTAGGGAAGAAGAAAAAGAGACCATTCCACCAACCTACAACATGGTTGAAAATAGAAATAGGATTGAAAATAGAGAAGGAGCTGAAAATAGAGTTGAGGGTTCTTTTCCCATCTGATAAACTAATGGAGATGCTAGGATAAAAAACATAAGCCCATCTACCCTTCCTCACTTCCATGGCTTAACCTCAGAGGACCCTGATACCTTTTTGTTTGATTTTTTTGTCATATGCAAAACTTATGATTATACCTCTAATGACCAGAAATTGAAATTGTTTCTATCCACCCTTAAAGATGAAACCTTGCACTGGTTCATGGGTTTACCTAGGGACAACATCACCGCCTGGGCTCAAATGCAATAAGCCTTCAACAATAAGTAGGGATTATTGCAGGTCCAAAGATAGCAAAGAGGAAATTTTTAGAATGACCTTAGGACACGGTGAGTCTTTAGAAGATTATGATCAAGAAAGGTTCCAACTCAGCTACAAAAGGGCTAGGTTCATCCTCAATCCTAAATCACTTAAACTAGTCCTTCTTAGAGGGATCAGGGTAGCGATCCTAGAGACCCTAAACATGTTGTTAGGAGGGGACATCTATCAATTACCCTATGATGATATCAAGACAGTTTTTATAAATCATACTAGGGCAGCCACAAAGAAGGGTAGGGATAGTCAATCTTTGGCTAGTTCATCCTCCTCCAAAACATCTATAAAAAATTAAATTGGGAACACGTTGGAAGATTTAAAGAGTGAAATGTTGCATACCCTTGCTCTGTAAATGGGCACCATGCAAATCAAGAGGAAGAAGGAGGAAGCAAAAAGACCCTTAGTTGTCTTCTTGCCTAGATGCACCAGAAGGAACTCCATAAATGAATGTCCATTGAATCTTATAGATATATTCTCGGTCTGTGAGAAGAACCACTCCATAGACAAGTGCCCTTCTCTACCTGGATTGAAAGTTGTCTATCAAGGAACTGAAGGGGTTCCTAAACAACTCTACTATATCAACCAAAGGAACCCTCAAGGAACTTGACCATACTAGCAAGGCATGCAAGGGGAGTCCTATTAATATTACAACCCTAACTAGGATTCATCCATTCCCCCTTGGTTCCATCCTTCTCATCCTTCATGGTCCACACCTTCTCCCTATTCTTTTGCACCTCAATACCATTCCCAACCTACCAATCAATCATTTCAGCCATATACTCCTCCACAAACTTAGTGGAATGCACCATCCCATGGGTGGAGGCCCCCATACAACCAATCTCTAGCCTTACTACCTCCACCTCCATATCAACTACATCTCTTTCACCCTGCTCCACCAAAGAAACCTCAAATGCCTTCTCAACCAAATCTGGACCTGAACAATAGACAGGCACAATAGGTCAACATTGGGGAAACATCTTACCTTGCCTATGTTGTGGAAATTCAAGAAATAAACTTCAGGTTTGGAAGAGTGCTTCTAGATAGTCAACCTCCATCTCCACCTGAGGAGCTTGAAGAGGAAAAGGAGGAGAGTATTCCTCAAGCCAATCTATCTCCTTTTCCTAAGAGATTAATCCAACCTATCCAGTACACCCTAGAAGAGGCTGAACTTTTGGGTGAATTGAAAAAATTGCGTGTTAAAATCTTGCTTCTCCAAGCTATCAAGGATGTCCCCATCTACAACAAGTTAATCAAGGAGAAATGCTTCAAATATCCTGGGAGGTGAAAGAAAAACACCCCTACCATTAATGTCATTGGAAAATTGTCTGACTTAATGTTAGGATGGGTGATTTTCCCAAAGTATCTAGATACTCGAATTCCTGTGGTAGATGTGCACATTGATGGTATCATTGTCCCCCATACCTTGATCGATCTTGGGGTTGCCATCAATGTGATGACTAGGGAGACTATACTTAAACTGAATCTCCAAGGATCATTAAGGAAGACCACAACAGTCTTGCAGCTTGCAAACAGGTCCACAGTAGCTTCTAAGGAAGTTGTTGAGGAAAGATGGTCTCCATTGATTCCTGGGAATACCCTGTTGACTTCTTAGTTCTCCAACCTAATACCAAGTTCAATGGTTATCTTCTCATCCTTGGAAGGCCATGGTTAGCCACTATTGATTCCTACATAAGTTGCAGGGTTGGGAATGTGACCATTAAAAATGGCCATTTGTCCAAACAATTGGTCTTGTATCCTCCTTCTCAACCATTTCTCAAGCATGACTTACCTTTATGATTAGAAGAGGAGGAGGAAGTGAAGTCTACTCTTCCCCAATCTGTACCCTATATACAACTATGGGAGGGGGGCAACCTAATGAAGATGACCCGATTGAGAAAATGCTCCAGAATCAGCCCCCCAACACCATGTCTCTTGAGGAGTTAGTGAAGAAAGTTAAAGATAACCCTTGTACTAATTTGTGCCTTACTGACTTGAGTCCTACTCATGTCAAGATGATAGAATTTGGTCTAGAAAGAACACATCAAAATCAACTCCTCTCTCCTTGCACATCAAGAAGAGGAGTTATGTAACATGCTAAGAAAGAATATGGATGCATTTGTCTGGAGTTATAAGGAAATGAAGGGAGTGCCCCCTTCACTGTGTACTCACCACATTTACATCAAGGAAGGTGACTCAGAGGAGAATGAACCCATCCCTCAAGGATATAGTCAAAGAATAATTGCAGAAGTTGTTAGATTCAAGGTTCATTTACCCCATCTCAACTAGTGAGTGGGTGTCTCCTCTAGTTTTGGTTCCAAAGAAAAATGGGAAGTGGAGGATTTGTGTGGACTACTGATAAGAGCTAAACATATCCACAAAAAGGGACAATTTCCGTCTACCTTTCATTGACCAAGTATTAGATGGTTTGGCAGGAAAGAAGTTCTTCTCTTTCCTGGTTATATTGAGTGGTTACAATCAGATCCAGATCATCCTGGATGACCAAGCTAAAACCGTATTCACCAGTCCTTGGGGTACCTTTGCTTATAAGGTCCTTCCTTTTGGATTATGCAATGTCACTGCCACTTTTTAGAGAGAATTCTTGAGCATATTTGCTGAGCTAGTTCATGACTCTGTGAAATTTTATATGGATGATTTGACCCCTTATGGGTGTGATGTCTTAGAGGCTCTCTCGAACTTGGGAAAATTATTAACCAAATGCATTGAAATGGACTTATCCCTTAGTCCTGAGAAGTGTGAATTCTTGATGACTGCAAGTATTTTTCTAGGTCACTCAATATCCCAAGAAGGACTACAATTGGACCCAAATAAAATTTCTATCATAAAGAGTGTCCTGACTCCTCAGAAGCAGAGGGATGTCAGAAGTTTCTTGGGTTTATCTAGATACTTTAAGAGATTCATAAAAGGCTTTAGCAAAGTGGCCTCACCTTTGTTTGGACTATTGGCCAGGGACTCCAAATTTTTATGGTCAGAAATCTCCCAAGAGGCCCTAGAAACACTAAAGGACAAGTTGACCACTACACCTATACTTTGAGGCCCGAATTGGGCTCTTCCTTTCCACATATATTTTGATGCATCTGACAAAGTTATAGGAGTAGCTCTAGGCCATATAGATGATAAGTTACCTTATGCCATTTACTTCATCAACAAAAATTTGTCCAAGGTTGAATTGAACTATACTATGACTGAAAAAGAGCTCCTAGCTGTCTTCCATTCCTTGAATAAATTTAGACATTGCATCACTAGTTACCAAACCTTTGTACATACTGACCATGTTGTTATTAAATATTTGATAAACAAGCCTAATGTGAATGCCCAAATTATTATATGGTTTCTTTTGTTACAATATTTTTATATAACTATCATTGATAAGCCTAGTAGAGAAAATGTAGTTGCAGATATTTTGTCCAGAATAGCTTTGCCTACAGATGAGGAAGGAATGGTTGATGATCAACAACCATATGAGAATCTATTCTTTATTTCAGTTCTCTCTGTTTGGTTTTTTGACATAGCAAACTACTTAGTGGATACATAGTTCCCTCCAAATCTAGCCTCCAAGGAAAATCACAGAATTATAAGGAAAAGTGTACCATTCACATGGATTGGGGGAAATCTCTTCAAGCTAGGCCCAGATCAAATTCTGAGAAGATGTGTCAGGGAGGAAGAAGTTTTTTACATCCTTCTAGCCTATCATGATGGCCCTTGTGGAGGTCAATTTTCATCCAAGAGGATAGCCTTCAAGGTACTACAAGCTCACTACTATTGGCCCACTCTCCACCAAGTTGCAAGAATATATACCAGCCAATGTGACTGGTGCCAAAGAATGGGGAAACCTACTCCCAGGGATGAAATTCCTTTTTAACCTCAAGTGAATTTTAAGCCATTTGAAAATTAGGGCATGGGTTCCATAGGGCCCATTGATCCACTATTAGGATAGAAAAAAGTACATAATTGTGTGCACCGATTACTTGAAAAAGTGGGCTAAAACCAAGGTTGTCAATGTAGCCACAGAAGAGAAAGTGGTTGAGTTCTTGAGGGAGAATGTATTTTACAAGTTTGGGTACCCTAAAGAGCTAGTCACTAATCAAGGCACTTAATTCACGTCACACCAGATTGAGAATATATTGGGCCAACATAAGATCAAGCACATGAAATAAACTCCTTACCACCCTCAAGTCAATGGACAAGTAGAGGTTACCAATAGAGCATTGTAAATAATTCTCACAAAGGTGGTGAGTAGCAGTAGGAAATATTGGGCTGACATATGAGTGGAGGCCACTTCGGCCTATAATACAACTTGGAAGACAACCATTGGCTTCACCCCTTATGTGGTCTATGGGAAGAAGGCTCTACTTTCAGGATACAGGACCTCCTACACACAGAGGTGACTCAAGTGCAAAGAAATGTTTGGCATGACAAAAATATCAAAGATAAGGTTTTTCAAGAGGGTGATTGGACTCTGCTATATGACTCTAGGTTCAAGGATTCAAAGGAAAATTTTTGACCAGATGGTTGGGACCATATGTGAGTAATAAGTGCAATGACAATGGGGTTGTTTAGATAATAACCATTGATGAAGAAGGTATCATCTTGCTTGTCAATGCGTACAGAATAAAAGCCTACAAAATACCTTTGTCAAAGGAATATTTTGTCAGTAGTATCAGTAAGTCAGTGATGGTGATTGGAAGTGTATCGGCTTCCCCCTCATCGAATTCTTGAAGACTATTTTATTTTTGAAAAAAAAAAAAACAATAAGGGACCTAGGTGAAAACCTCCATGAGGCACCTAAGGCCAACTTTTGGATTGAAAACCTCCTTGAGGCAGCCCAAGAGTGAAAAAAAGGAAAAATAAAATATCCTTGGTTGAAAACCACCCTTGAGGCACCTAGGGTAGGAAAACAGGTTGAAAACCTCCTTTGAGGCGACTTATGTGTCTTTCAAAAAAAAAAAAAAAACACAAAAAATGTTATGGCAAGGAGCTTAAACCTGTCCACTAATAAAAGTTTGTGATTTTTTTTTGTTAAAAAGTTTTCAAGGAAACAAAGGACAACAAGCTCATAGGGAACCAAGTCAAGAAACACCCCATTCCTCCTTCATTCATTTCATACCTTCCATGCCCACCATGTCTCCAGCATCCAATCTCATATCCAAGCATAAAAATCCAATTTGCAAGCATTTTCTGACTTCTACAGGATTTCTTGTAGTTAGTACAGGAGTTTCCCGTAGTACTACAGTATGTCCTGAAACTCTACAGGAATGGAATCCCTGTTGAGGAATAACGATGTAGCCCTATTCTAGGCTGAAAGAGGAGGCCATTGACCTCACCACATCTCACCCACCACCAATTCATGAC
Organism: Pinus taeda; assembly: GCA_000404065.3. NCBI lineage: Eukaryota > Viridiplantae > Streptophyta > Pinopsida > Pinales > Pinaceae > Pinus > Pinus taeda. Next base: position 68,947 of record APFE030426918.1, on the reverse strand, counting down.
CATGTCACCCTTTATGTCCATCAAAGAAACAACTCCAAAAAAAAAACAAAGAAAATTCCAAGGGCCATACCATTAGTGGCCTACCCTACTTACCACTCCATGTTCCCCATTTCCACCCATTCCACTCCTACTTCAACACCTATTCCTCCCCCAAGGAAATATAAAATCAAAAAATTAAGAAAGAGGTAGCTACATGATTTCCTATAGTACTACAAGAAACCCTGTAGTAGCCTGTATTATGTCAACAACAGTCTCCATGCTTCTCCTTTAGCATCCATGTAGAGAAAGAGTATCAACACCCCTGCATGCACTATGGCACCTATCCAGAGCTCAGCAGTAGCAGAAGAGGCCAGCATTTGCACATCACAACAAAGAAGATAAACATATTAGCCAAATGAAATCAACAAAACAAGAGCATAAGAGAACATGTACCTGAACAAGAAGAAGCATAGAAGAGCCACCCTCCAGCATGCATCGACCGAGCAAAGAAAGCCACAGGTATGGCACCTCATTCACACTCTTTCCTAAGTACGAATATGATAAAAGTGTAAGAATATGAAGAAGTTGGTTTTATAAGCTAAAGGTCGCTAGTTAATTTGGACACCCTTAGCCCGAAAACAAAAAGTGAAGTTCTAGACAGCAGGCCCCGTGGCAAGGTCACATCAAAGAAAATAAGTTAGAAAGGTGGTCAAGTTAATTTGTACGGGAGTGGGTGATGATTACAAGAAAGGGTTGCATGATAACTAATGGTGGGCCAATGGTCCAAAAGGAGAAATCATGTACCCTACCAGCCAACATACTGCTCCAAGGAATCGACCATAAATAATAAAAAAAAAACCCTCACTTTCATGCACACATCATTCATTTCTAGATTTAGATAACTGGGACCACCTGGAGGAGCCATCGAATAAGAAAGCTAGTCTCGGCCATCCTATAGTGAACACCTATAAGAAAAGCAAAAAAAATAGAGGAAACAGTGGGAATTGTCAAAAAAACTGCAAGAGGGTGCCTAGGGCCAAGCTATTCAGAAATTATCCTCAACCAAGGCATTACAGTGAAATTTAGGTGGCCCATATCCTCTGTGTTTTGACTTGACATCTAGAAAAGAGAAAAGGAAAAGAAATCTTCATTTTTTTCTAGTAATTATAGTGTGCATAGGAATAGACAGAATTGTGTGGAGACGTTATGTGGAGAAGTTCTTACATGTCTGGTTTTCTATCAGAGACTTAAATTTTTTAAACCTGTCAAAGACTTCAGACTTCTTCATGAGGATATATATCCATGTATTCCTTGATAATTCATCTATAAATGATACATAGCACATAGACTTACCTGGTGATGGAACCGACACAAGTCCAAACACATCACTGTGCACAAACTCTAATATATGTTTCACCCTCTTAGCACCAGAGGGGAAACTCACCCAATTTTTGTTCCCATATACACAATTTTCATAGAAATCAAAATCCAGAGAGAAATTAGACATACCTTCTACCATACCATTACCATGAAGTATTTGAAGGCCCTTCTCTCCAATATGTCCAAGAATTTGATGCCATAGCATGGTCTTTTCTCCAGAGACCACTAGATTTTTTGCTCCACTTTCAGGAACCACAGAACTGTTGCGCCCACCAATAACAATGCTACCATGAAGCTTGAAAAGAGTTCCAATCCAAACTCCCTGCATCAATACCAATGCTCCCCAAACCATCTTGTAGGTATCTTTCATGAACATTGTAATTTACACTTGCATCATCCATCTTGCTTACAAAAATTAGATTTTTTGCCAATGCAGGAATATGCAGAACACTCAGAATTGTTCTAATCCTTCCACCTTACAACTTAGACTTAACATTTCTGTGATCGACGATTCTAGCCTTCCTTTCATCCCCTAAGAAGACATTACAACCATCATATTTATCATACTTCCAGAACCACTCCCTGTGGGAAGTGAAGTGAAAGGATGAACCCGAGTCAATCAACCATGCCTCATGATCTATGTGTGTACTTGAAGAAGAAGCCAATTACAAATCCCCACCTTCATCTGAGGTAGTTTCTGCCTCTGCAGAAGGAGAATCATCAAATCCCTTTCCTTTCTTAGGAACTTTAGATCTACAATCCTTTTTGAAGTGCCCTTCCTTTCAACATTTCCAGTACACCTTTTTCCTACAGATTTAGATCTCCCTCTAGATTTAGATATCCCACTCAAGCATTTAATTTTGTTTCTGTTTTGTGACCGTTCTCGTACAGACAAGGAATCACCTTTATGGCCCTCCACATTTTTCCTTCTCGTCTCCTCTGATAGCAAGGATGAGACTATTTCATCAAACTGCAAGGCAGTCGCATTGTTACCTATTGAAACAACCAGACTATCCCAAGAATCTAGTAAAGAAAACAAAAAACTAATGCACTTATCCTCATCTGAAATTTTTATATCAATAGATAAAAATTGTCTTACCACAGTATTAAAGGTGTTCAAATGCTCTATCACCGAGTCTCCATCCTTCATCCTCAGGTTATACAACTTTTTCCGTAGGAACAATTTATTCACCAGAGACTTAGATTGGTACATTCCCTTAATACATTCAACAATAGTGAATCTGAGATACACAATCGTATTGTGCTCTTTGCCTTCTGATCCAACTTCGCCCAGTCTTCAACTGACATTTCCATTGGTTTAGTGCCCGGATCTACCATGATCCACTGATATTTATCCACCAACAGATCCTCCATCTTGAGTTTCCACAACTCAAAACTCTGACCATTAAATTTTTCGATCTTTGTCTTTCCACTACTCTCTATCTTCTTTCACCACAAGAATCGATCCCGCAAATCTCTCACTGAACAAGGTCTATCATAGGCCCGAGAAAAACCCCTCAGCAGCAAAGGAATTCCCTTGAATCTAAAACAATTCTGATACCAAATGTAAGTTTTAACCCCTTACAGAACTTACTTGCATCCAAATTCTAGAAAATAGAAAATAAACAAAGGCGAGAGCATAAAAAATGAAACAAATATACACAAAGATTTTCCCCTGGATCCCAAAATCGGGAGTACCAGATTGATTTTTCATTATATTCCTTTCAATGTTACAACACATATATATACATGTCAAAGTATCCATAAACAACAATCTATTAACCTTGTATTAGAGCATAACCATAGTTCCCTTAACCAGATCTACAAAATACCATGGATAGAAAATCGTCATGCCCAAAACCATGTGCAAAAGCCACACACAAAACCATAGGTAGGTCTGTCCACCTAATATACTGTCCAAAAAAAAATTCCCTAGGGCACTGCCACAGACCCCATAGAGGGGGTTGTCGCCCCCCCTATCATGCCCCTACGCATGGGGATAGTTGTGGAAAATAATATAGCACATACCCAACAAAACTTCTATTGAAACTATGAGATTAGTTATCAAGGATTTTATCCCCTTTTCTTTCCAACACATGAGTTTCCAAAATCAGACCTTACTTTACTTTCGATGACGTCCATATCCCTGGTGGAGTCATCCACTATCCTTAGATAAGTGACTTCCTCAATTATTATTTACTCTTCATGTTAGAGGATTTCCTTCAATTTATTATAAAAATTATGCACTTTTACTTAAATATATGTGTTTCTTTTTACAGGATTGGAGGAACGCATTGGACTTCGTCAAATACCGTTGACCTTGCTCTCCTGCCAACGAGCGTCCATAGCCCCTACGAAGATATCAAGATACCCCATCGTAAGTTACCTCAATAGAAGGAGTAGGAGTATTACACGCTAGGTTTTAATCTAGTGCCACTGACCTTGCTCCACTGCCAGCAGACGTCTATAGCCCTGAGAGAGATATCAACATGCCCCACCCATGAAAACATAGCTTCTTATCCCTAGGGTAGTATGCTAATTAGGGAACGTCTCATGCATGGAGTATGATTGCAATTAACTAGTTCCATACGAGTTTTAATTAGATTTCATGAAAGAAAAAACTTTTGTTAATAGTTCTAGTGCTCATAATTCAATGCAATCCCTCATGGTATTTGTGTATAAGTAGTACAAAAAGAAATATGTGGTAAAAAATGTTCGATATGATGTTTGATACTATTAGAGAAACATGATTTAAGCCCTTTAGAAAAATAATTACCCCTCAACCTTATTTATGAACAAAGTCTTTTAAAGATGTGTCCCAAAATCATTAATATGGTATATACTAAGGACTCATGGTTCCATTTTCCATTCTAGTTATGATCCTATAAGGATTTTTTAAGAGGAAAAGAATTCCATCTTTGTTTCTCCTAAATCTAACAGTAATAAAATTTTTGTAATAAAAGGTTTTATTTATTTACAATGATTCATGTACATATGTGTTTTAATAACATAATTTTTCAAAGAAATCATAAAGCCAATGTAGCCAGGTTAAGTTCTTACCAGTTGTATGGTTCCTTTTTATGGGATTCATAGTTATAAAAAACAGTGATATGTTCAACTACCGAAAGAAACAAGGGGAGAATTCATTTACCAAGACTTCTTGAAATATGTTTGATTGATAACTTGAAGAGTTTTTTTCTAAATATGAACTTATCCTTCATTCAACGAAATCATGTAGGTTTGTATGAACTTCTGATTAATAAGACCTTGAAATGTCAGAAACCTGTTCATGCAAGGAATTTTTGTGTGCTTTTTCCTCACGAGTATCTTGTGTTGCCATAGGGTTAGTCATAAAATAATTTGAAAATAAAATAATGATCACAAAGTTCATGCTACTATCCCAAAGGTATGATGCATAATTTGTACATTTCTCAATACAGTCACCATAAACAGGTTCATTAGTATGGAAGGATTTTAAACCGGTTATATCTACATGTGTATTAGTATGAAAGGATTCACAATCACATATTGACTGTAAACCAAAACCTGTATCCAATCATATCCTATTTCAAGATTACAATAGAAGGTTAATGACTCATCATAATACTTATCGTATTTAGGAGGCTTAGAATAATCAGCATAAACTTCATATGGATTTATATCACAATTACTTAAAACAATGTCACATACCTATTCATTTGTTTGAGAAAGGTCCTCTAGAGTTGATGATTGATTTTCACAATATTGAATGTATATGTTGATGTGATTGTGGACATAATTCCTTCCTCAACATTGTTAGCTTCACAAACTTTATCAATATAATAATCAAGGGAATCAAATAATGAAAAATGAAATTCAACATTGGCCATTATATCATTAGGTTCTTTAGCGTTATCTTACAGTAAAAAATAGACATAATGCATTGTTCAGTTAAATATTCATAGTGTGAAAATATTTCATTGGAATCCTTAGATTCATCTTGCCGACATACAAATTCATCATTATCATAAGACTTGATTTCTTGAAACCCTAAGTCATATTTACTACAACACTCATTCAAATGGAAATAATTTTCAAGAAGCAATCCAAAGGGATACATAATTCTATAATGTTCATAAAAAAATGCATGAAATTTTTTTAAAGATGAAATACTATGAGGAGGAAGCCTCTTATACCATTGTCATGTGTTTCCCTCCAATGGCATCATGAATAGTTTCATGAGTATATCCTCATGAAAAACCCCAATCTTGGGAATGTAGTGATGGAACTCAATGAGATGTTGAACTAGATCATCATCTTCATCATCTCAGAAACAGGGCAGATAGGTGTCCCACACATTTATATCTGTAATTTCATTTGGAAAACTTTGTATATTACAAAAATTAAGTGGACCAAAGCATTTAGAAACTGAATCCGCAGAAAAATCCATTTAAGAACCCAAGGAGTCGCTAGGTGAACTTGTTAAACCAAGAAAGATTTGCTTGAAACCCCTTATGGCGTGTGCAGCTATAACCCTGTCCACCAGTGGGTCACAAGCTTAACATTTTTCAGTTACCGGGAAAGTGAAATGTTAACCCTTTATTCCCTAGCAACAGTGCCAAAAGAATGTTGGTTCCTAGATTGTCCCCAATGACTTAGAAACAATCTAAGAAGAAATTCACTAAGGGTTAAAAAACCCTCACACTTCAAGGTAAAGGGATAGTCTCCCTTTGCCTCAGGGGGTATTCCCTATATCAAATTATATAATATATTCTGATAAGTGAATATATATGACCAAATTACATATACCAAAAAAAGAGTGTAAAATGTAAAGTTCTAGGTGGGAGATACTTACATACAACATGTAGTCAATCATATCAGATCGTAACCTTAAGTATGCAATAAGAAAATAATATTCTTGTTGGGATGGGGTCCCCTGGGTCAATTTTGGGGTTAAATTAACCCAAGTTTTGATGTATATTTTTAAAGTAATGTAAATTCTCCGCAATTTGTGGATGCAGAGAGCGTAGATGATTAGGAGTCAAAGGGGTTTTAGCCCCTTGTTTATGTAAAAGTTGAGTCAATTTTGAGATCCACCCATGGCCTGCAGACCATGGGATTGTATGTAAAAATCTATAAGTAGGTTTTTCTTAGAGAGTTTAAGGGAATATATCTAAGGTAATGATGGATAACGAATGAAGTCTTGGAAGTGTTAGCGCAGAGAAGTGGGTCAGATATGAGAGAAAGGCTTTACAGCTGAGTGCACAGAGGCCTAGCTAGAGTCTGCAACTAAGTGCGCACACCTCTATAACTGAGTATGTATGGTAGTTTTGAGTTTGTAAACTTGAACTGAAGATCAATAACGAAAATTATTGAAGACTTTTGTGTGTATCTGTTTATCTATGTTTATTTCTTCTTACAATATATGGTGTGTTATGAAATATTGATCAATAACGAAAATTATTGAAGACTTTTGTGTGTATCTATTTATCTATGTTTATTTCTTCTTACAATATATGGTGTGTTATGAAATATTGATCTAATAATGTGTGATTCTATTGAATAACTCTTAGATGATGTACGCAAGCATGTTTATGTAATTTCATGAAAAATATGATGAATAGTCAAATGTTTATTAATAATATAAGCTTATCTACGCGAACCCTAAATTAGGACTATTCTCCAATGTGTGTGAGTTGGTAAATCCACTAATAAAGGTCTGCAAAAGCCAATCGTAGACCTTCGCGAAGGTCTGGAGGCTGTTGTAGTAGAGTTGCAGTACCGAGCCCTAAGGGCTTATATATCTATGCGAAGACAGGTCTAGGTCACTAAAAGACATCACACTCGTCTTTAGATGCAGAATCTTGGCTCTTGCATCCCCCCATACTGCTTCGGGTGAGAGTGCAGCTTGCGCTACACACGTTGTTACCGAAAGGGCCTATAGTGTAGGGATTTGTTGGTTGGCACAACTAACCCAGAACCTAGTTCAAGACCCCCTAAGCCAACAAACGGTTCTATTGTCGGGACTGAGATCTACTTGAAGGAGATGTGTGATGTCGCATCAATGGAACTCGAAGAAGAAGGAAATTTTTTAGAATTTGAGCTTGGATATTCCACAGTTTTCATTTTTTCTTTGTCGACGTTTCGAGTATAGACCAAGACTCATCATCAAGACTTGTTTTACAAAGGATAGAGACAGTAGAGATAAATAAGGTTAGGTCGAGATGGTTGGATAGAAAAATCCATGAATTCGCAGCACAAGAAAATAGGAATTTGTGCATACCAAAGGAGTAGTGGTTGGATAGGTATTTGTATACAGAGATACAAGAAATTTTCTTATGCACCTTCCTGATCGAATTATACGAGTGGCTAGCTAAGTTGGCAGACGGTCAAGGGAGGTGGAAGCTTGATGGTCCAATAGTGTGGACTTGTGAACTAGTGCGACGATTAGAAGCCTCTGAAGATAACATCACACAGGTTGTCAATCACTAGATCAATCGAATTATAGGAGGATTTGTTACAGAATTCGCAGTTGATATCTCAGTCAGCTAAAGCGAAGCAGAGTAGTGATTTTTCAAGGGACTGCGACGTAAGTATCTAATATCTTTGAATACCTAGATTAAAATGGTTTTGTGTGAAAAATAGGTTATGCCATTGCCTTGATGTTCGGAGCTACGTGAAGTGGAGGAATCTGATTGGGTGAGCCCAATGGTGGTTCGGGAGAAGAAGTAGAAGGGAGAAATAAGGATTTGTGTGTATCTGTGAAATATTAACGATGCGTGTGTCCATGATCCATTCCCAACACTGTTTATTGATGAAATATTAGACAATGTTGGAGGGCAAGAAGCCTACTCATTCTCTGATGGGTTTTCAGGATACCATCAAATTAAGATCGCACCTGAGGATAGGAGAAAAACAACCTTCGCGATAGATTGGGATTGTTTTCAATACACTGTGATGTCGTTTGGACTCAATAATGCACCTGCGATATTTTCTCACGTAGTCATCGCAGTGTTCAAGGAGTTTATTCATAATTTTTTGGAAGTGTACTTTGATGACTAGACAGTGTTTGGACTAGTGAAGTGCCATGTAGCAAGTATGCGCCTAATGTTACATACATGTCGCAAATACCATATCGTGCTAAGTTTGAAGAAATGCATCTTTTGTGTTCCCTTTGGAATCTTGTTGGGTCATGTGGTGTGCAAGCAAGGGTTGATGGCGGATCTTTCAAAGATCGCAGTGATAGTGAATTTAGAGGCCCCGAGGAACATAATGTAGTTGCACGCAATGCTATGACATACATGATATTAAAGAAAAATTATCAAGGCATATGCTCAAATTATCACGCCTATGGAGAGACTACTAAAGAAGGATGCGACATTCTGTTGGGATGAAGAATACTAGCGCAGCTTAGATGTTTTGAAAGAAAATATGATCACTGCGCCGATCTTGGTATTCCTAGATTGGAAGAAGGAATTTCACGTACACATTGATGCCTCTTGCATTGTGTTGGCTATAGTGTTAACTCAAGCCGGTGAAGGAGAGATGGACCACCCTATAGCCTTCATGAGTAGGAAATTATTGAAGGCTGAAAATAATTACTCAACAATCGAACGCAAAGGATTGGCCATCGCACACGCATTGCAAAAGTTCAAGAACTATCTGTTATGAGGGCATTTCAAGATGTACACAGATCATTCTGCCTTGAAATACCTGGTCAATAAGCCTGTGTTGGGGAGGAAGATCTACTGATGGTTACTGCCATTCCAGGAGTATCACTTTGAGGTCATTGTGAAACCAGGGAGGTTGAGTGGAGGACTTGACCATCTGTCACGGACTGAAATAGGAGAGGAGCCTACTAATTTGGAGGAAGGGTTGCTAGATGTGTAGCTCTTCATGGTGTGAGTAGCGTATAACCATTTTTCAAATATTATTCACTTTTTGACTACGTGGATGGCACCATAAGGGTATACAAGTCAGCAAAAGAAGGAGCTAGTAGTGTGCACGACAGACTTTTCAGTGATTGCAGGACATCTGTATAAGATGGGTCGTGATGAAATATTGCAAAGATATGTGCCAGATTTTGAGAGAAATAACATTCTCGTTGAAGGTCATGGAGGAGCTAGGGGAAGACATTATGCAGGAAAGGCAACTGTGCAGAAGATTTTGTGCAGGTCTATGGTGGCCAAAGTTGCACAAGGATTATAAAGCATATTGTAAGGCATGCGATGCGTGTCAGAGAATAGGAAGACCATCACAAAGGGATGAATTTCCATTATAACCTCAAGTATCATTGCAACCATTTGAAAAATGGGCAATTGATTTTGTTGGGCCAATTCAGCGGCTAGGGAAGAAAACTGGTGCATGCTATATCATCACCATGACAAAATATCTAACTAGATGGGTAGAGGCGCAACCGGTTAAGGATTGTACAAGGGCTTCAATAGCGAATTTTTTGTTTGAATATGTCCTAAATAGGTTTGGCTGCCCGAAAGTGTTGATGAGTGACAAAGGTACACACTTTCTGAACGAAACGATCAGTGCACTGACAGAAGAATTCTGGGTCTACCATCAGAAGAGTACACTGTATCACCCACAGGCCAATAGAACTGTTGAAGAATTCAACAAGATTTTGGAAAATGCACTGACGAAGATCTGAAACACGCAGCGAAATGACTTGGATGTGCGTGTACCTGCAGTACTATGGGCATATAGGACTACTTGTAAGAAGCTGACAGTACAAACGTCATTCATATTGGTCTATGGTGTAGAAGTTGTGATGCCAATGGAGTATATCATGCCTAGTCTGTGCATAGCAGCTCTCACAGGTATGGTAGATCGTGAATCCTTGGTGGAACGTCTCGTGAAGTTGATGGAGCTTGAAGAGGACCGATTCTTGGCTGGATTCCATCAGTAAGTACAGAAGAAGTATGAAAAATCCTAGCACGATCGTCACATCAAGCTTCACACATTCAAGGTAAATGATCTTGTCTTGTTATAAGATTGTAAGTTCAATAAGTTTCCGAGGAAATTTCAAATGCATTGGCTAGGGCCATATATTATCAAAGAAGTTACAGATGGAGGTGCAGTTTAGCTCACTAAGCTGAAATGTAGAACCTTTTCCGAGAAGAGTGAATGGAAGTCGCTTGAAGTTGTATACAGGGGATCCTACGCAATGACTATATGGTGGTAGGACAGTCTCAGTGCTTCAAACAGTTGCAAGGGAGTGTGGGCCTATAAACTACACTGCCAGGATCGAAGGACTACGCAGCATGCAGGCTACGTGGAAAATGGTGAAGATATAATCTATGAAGTTGCGCACAGGAAGCTATGTTATGGAGGGAGGTACCGCGCAGCACAGCAGAAACGTGATCATTGGAATCATTATTCATGACTTGAAAACCAGAAGACAGTTAAGAGGAGCGGACTGGAGGCATTTAAGGCAAAAATATTTCAAGATCTGCCGCGAAAACAACATTAATTTTCAGAATTTGGGGGGAACAGTGGGATTTGAATTCAAAAACCCTTATAAATTACGTGTTTCGGTCCAACAGAGAACACTTTTCACCCTTACAGTTTTTGTTGAGATTTTCTGTTTATCTCTTATGAGCCGAGCATTTTGGGAAGAATTCTTCACCCACACAAACGTTTCCCTAGCATCCCGTGAGTTATTTGTGGAGAGGATGACTGCCACAAACCCCACTGAGGCTTTGAGTTCAAAAGCTGCCATATATGACGCCCTAGGACCTGAACTGTCCAGTCTTGAAGCTACACTTGCGATGCCCACAGTGCCGAGGTCATCAAGGCAAAAACTATCCATGGCAAAAGAAAAGTAACCTGCAACAAAGGAGAAGCAAAAACAACCAATGCAGATATGTGCTTCCCCCATGAAGCATACTTCGACACCAACCCAGAAGAAAGATAAATAGCCAGCAAAAGATAAGCAGAAGGTTGTAGACCTGGAGGTAGAAGAAGGCCAAGGAACGAAGGATATCGATGCTGAAGGCGCAGAGCCTATCACAAATCTCCCTGGGTATATCCCTCTGAGAAAGGGAAGGCCAATATCACCAAAGACCCGGACTCAGAGAAATTCACCATCTCCACACCCCTACTACCTGAGCAGGTGCCTTTTGAAGGTTTGCGGCTCGCTCGAGTCCCATTATTGAAGATGGAGGACTCGGACCTAGCGGATCATGTTAAGTTCCCACACTTAGCGATGGATAACTTCATGAAGCTAGTGTATTATGAAAACACGTGTGTGACAGTGCTGGAAACAAAGGAATGGGTCCGTAGTGTTGAGCAATCTGGGTTGCTCAACTTGCTTTGGGTGCCACATTACCACCACACCCCCATTAACACAATTTGCATACGTCAGTTGCTCACTCTAGTGCATGATGCAATTGAAGATGCAGCCTTCGACTCTGCTGGAGGTCCAAGAGCAGCATGGAGCCGTGATCAAGGAAGGACTAGCTACTCTGGATGCCAGACTGCGCAATAGTCTTTGAGTAGGCCATGGAGTTGGTAACAAATCTACAAGAGGATCCAAACCTGCAGACATTGAATACCGAAATAAGGGAGCTGTAGTGGCAATATGATGAATTTTGGGCAACCATGTGCTCCATTGCACTAGCGTAGCATCTTGCAAATTTACGAGAGGGGAAGTAGCTCCTTGCGTAGGTCAAAGTAGCACAGAAGAAGGAGGCCTTGATTAAGGCCAGGTTGGAGCCTTGGTTAGAAGAAGCTTATCAAATCACAACTACCATTCAAGATCATCTCAGGGGCTTGTAGCAGATGCAACAAACAATGAGGTTGGCCGTAGAAGGACCAACTACAAAAAAATTAGTCGAATATGTCAAGAAGGAAGCTACGCAGAGCACTGTCGAGGTTGCAATAGTTCATATGGAGCTTGGGGGTCTTTGTAGAAAGATCGCAGCACAAGATGAGTGACTCGAGGGCAAGTCACGATCTTTGTGTTGGGGGCCTATTGGGATGAGGTCCTTTGGGTGGGTTTTGGGATTAAAATAACCAAAGTTTTGATGTATATTTTGTAAAGTCTTCGCGATTTGTGGATGCGGAGCGCGTAGATAATTAGGAGTCAAAGGGGTTTTAGCCCCTTGTTTATGTAAAAGTTGAGTCAGTTTTGAGATCCACCCATGGTCTGCGGACCATGGAATTGTATGTCAAAAGCTATAAGTAGGTGTGTCTTAGAGATTCTAAGGAAAGACACCTAAGGTAATGATGGATAACGAATGAAGTTTGGGAAGTCTTAGAGCAGAGAAGTGGGTCAGATAGGAGAGAACAAATCTGCATTTGAGTGCGTAGAGGCCTAGGTAGAGTCTGCAGCTGAGTGTGCGGACCCCTATGGCTGAGTGTGCAGGGTAGCTTTGAGTTTATAAACCTGAACTGAAAATCAATAAAGAATATTATTGAAGAATTATGTGTGTATTTGTTTATCTTTGTTTATTTCCGCTTACAATATATGTTGTGAATGAATGTTTTGTTATGAAATATTGATCTAATAATGCACAATTCTATTGAATAAATGTTAGGTGATGTACGTAAACATGTTTATGTAATTCCGCAAAGACTCTAACAAATTATCGAATGTTTATTACTAATGTAACTTTATCTGCACGAACCCTGACTTAGGAATGTTTTACAATGCGTGAGTAAATCAACTGATAAAGGTCTGAAAAAGCCATTCGTAGACCTTCACGAAGGTTTGGAGCTGTTGCAGTAGAGTTGCAGTACCGAGCCCTAAGGGCTTATAGATCTGCACGAAGGCATATCTAGGGCACTAAAAAACATCACGTTTGTTTCTAGATGCAGAAACTTGGTTCTTGCATCCCCCCATACTCCTTCGGGTGAAACTGCAGCCTACGCTACATGGGTTGTTGCCGAAAAGGTCAGTAGTGTAGGGATTTGTTAGTTGGCGCAACTAACTCCGAACCCAGGTCAAGACCCCCTAAGCCAACAATTCCACAAGAACTTAAAATGAAATAAAAGAAACAACTAACGATAAAAGATAAATAATTAAATGTTAGTTATGCTTATATCCCATTTAATTGTAACTCATCATAGTGCAAAGTTTGATACAACAAAACCTCATGTATTATTTGTCCTCATTCACCCTGCAAAAGAGGAGTGTTAAGAATAATATTATTAATTAATAATATGAATATTAGACAATAAACCAATCTTGTATCGGATGCAACAAGACAACCATAATCAGGTCAATACATTATCTTACATTATCTTGTTAATAGATCTAAAATATAAACATATAAAAAAAAAAAAAAAAAAAAAAAAAACAAAAAAAACAAAAAACAAAAGAAATAAATAGAAGATATGACTAATAAAAATAATATTCAAAACATCAAGCATCTAGAGCTTAACTAATAACAAAACATGTAAAGATTTAATCCATCTACCTCTGATAATATGTATATCTGAGAGGAGACTGGACCAAATAATGAAAGTGATGTAAATAATTAATCAGGTAAATGATTTAAATCACAGTTTTAATTCAACATATTGTATACAATAAAAATAAAAATTGCAGGAATATCATATTTGAATTTGCAGAATCAAGGGCTAAAAAATAATCATAACCTGCCATGTGCATCAAGTGCGGCCGAGCATCTAAAAATTAGTCTTGTTCTCTGGAAGCCGCCGGGCTTCCCACTTTTGAGTTAGAAATTACAAAGAAGGTGTTTTTACGTGTTTATATTTTAAAAGGGTTCTTTTTTTATTTTTATAAAAATAAATGGAGTTGGAATGTTTACTCTTAAATTTACAAACTCATCAAGAATTAGGTGGTGGTAAAAAAAGACAAAACATGTCAATTTAAATTCAATTTCATGTCATATTTTTCTAAAATTTAACATATATATTTTTTATCTAATTTATTCATTTTCTTTAAAAGATATTCATTAATATTTTACATAAATTTTTAAGTAGTGACAAAACTGTGACCCCCCATTTCTCTATTGATTTATGTTTTTTAATTCCAATTTCTTTAAGAGATGTGTTGTAAACATTCTAAAGATTGCTAAACAAATTTAGAAATAAAAAGTAAGCAGATTTTTTAACTATTATTAAAATACTAGTACAAATGATAATCTTTTTGTATATATAAAACCACTACTCAAGAAACTATCCTTTCACATTTATAAAATCAATCTTTTTTAATAGAAATTTGAAAATAACATATAACAAAATATTATAATAATTATTTTTGAAATTTTTTAAAATATATTTTAAATTTTTTATAATAAAATTTTAAATATGATTATAATAACATATTTATATTGTTCAAAATATAATATATAAAATTATTAGTTTAAGATTTCTAATTCTATTTTTATATATATTTTTAAAGAGTTTTAGCATTTTATTTAAGTTTACATATTTAAACTTGCATATTTAAAAAATTTATTTATATTTTGTGAGTAATTAACCATAGTTTTTACCAATATTTACTATTAGTTGACTTATTTACAAATTTAGTATTTACTTTTTTTAACATTATTTATATTTTCTGAACCCATTAAATAGATTCACTATTGCTTTTACCAAAATTTATTGTCAGTTAGCTTTGTTACAAATTTAGCATTTATTTTTTATAATTAACAAGTATGAAACTCAACTCATTTAATTGATATTTTTATATTCATTTTTTTTTAGTATTTTTTTGCTTTTGCCATATAATGAGACACATTAACATGTCCTTTGATTTTGTATCATTTTTGTTTGGTGCAAGGCAACATGATTCATTTAATTGATATTTTTATATTCATTTTTTTTAGTACTTTTTTGCTTTTGCCATATAATGAGACACATTAACATGTCCTTTGATTTTGTATCATTTTTGTTTGGTGCAAGGCAACATGATTAGTTTGTCTAGGTCATTGATTTAGAGGATTATCTACCTATGAGCTATGTTAGGTCCATTCCAAGTTGGATAGTTGTTCTAAGTGTATGGATCTTTGTCTCAATTGGAAATAATACTCTTTTTTTGTATATACACAGTCATTCCATATACACACAGTCTTTCCATATACGCAGTCATTCCATTTCCATACACAGTCATTCCATTTCTTAAATAGCACTCGTTTTATAGACAGTGAGAGTAATTTTGAAGGTTAACCGAAAACAGGGGATATGGAGCTTACTGTTAGAACAAAGCCCGTAGGGGTAAAGCATATGGAGGGGTATCCACAGCTTAAAGGGATGCTACAGAAGGTCGGATGGTTAAATTTTATTGAGAAATTTGACATCTACCACAAGGAAATTACCAAGTCTTTTGCAAGGTCATTTGATGGCACAAAAGTGGAGATAAGAGATATCAAATTTGCAGTCACAAAATCCTTCATAGCAGAAGCAACAGAGTTGCCAAGACAAAGAGAAAGATGGTTTAAAAACAAGGAATTTCATGGTGAATCTTGGAAAGTGATCCTTAGAAACCAAGGTATGGATGTTACAATATTTAGAAAGGGAATTCCTATTTCAACACCCAAGAACAAATGGAGGAATATGTTGTTAATATTGCAGAAATTCATTACATGTGAAGGAAGCTTTGGGTCTATGTATATTTACCATATATGCTTATAAATGAATTTATTATAAAATGAAACCATCACTTCTTCCTTCTAAACAGTTTGAGAAAGATGGCTGCAAATGTCCAAAAGAAAACTGAATCCATAAAAACAACTATGTATCATCATGGATTAGTGAAAATACTAGTTGAATTCCATTTGAGAAGTATAGGGGATACATGGGAAGATTTCTTGGTAAGAAATTTTTTCCAGGATGCTACAGAGTCACATGAGGAGAGTCATGTTAATAAAAGTAGGAGGAGAAAGATCAACATTAATATTCAAACCTCCTCACAAAAGAATGATGCAAAGACAGCTTCTAAACCAGAGGTTATGAAGCAGACTAAACAGAAAGCAAAAATGAAAGAGAGAGCTAAAGAAATCAATGAAGACATTCTTTAACCTTCATCACCACAAGAAGATGAATAGTTACTCTCTGAAAGACTGACCAAGATTAAGAAGCAAATCAAGAAAAATAAGGAGATAGGAAAGAGGAAGAAGGACATAAGAGAAGAAACCATAAGCTTCAAAAGCCTGAGAAGGAGCTCTAAACTCTGAGGTAAGGTGAAGAAGGTAACATCAAAAGAAGCCCAGCTCATAAACTTAGAGGAAGAAACCCCAGTTCAATCTCTTAACAATATTCCATCTGAACACAATCCACAAAACTCTCCTCCACAGAATTTTGAAGGCAGCCCAAGGAGAGCTTTTCCTAGCATAGATCCAATACAGTAGCAAATCTATGACTACATAGAGTCATTAGAGAAAAATAATACCTCAATAGATCCAGGATCCTCAACCAATCTAGAGCAACCTGTCAATCCACAAGAACCTCTAACTAGCTCTCTCAAACAAGAAATCTTTGAGTTAGAGATTTTGAATAGGCACATTCAAAAAGAAAATGAAACCTTGAGGGAACAAAACAAGCTAGATAGAGCCATTCATGACAATACAATGCTACACCTGGGATTATGGTACAAGAAAAATAGGAAGTTGAGTAGAACACTTATCAACCTCAAATAGAGACTTCTTATGAAGAAGCCCAAGATGGCAGTCAGTGCAAAGAGAAGTAAGAAAAGGAAGTTGGATATGCTAGCAAAAGTGTTGGAATAGGTGCAATAGGACATTTTTTAAAATTGCATGGGAACATGCAATGATTTTGCAGTGGGGGTATGTTGAGCCTCAAAATTACTCTTTCCCTAGCAACTCTTCTCATTCTTTTTCTTTGTTTTTCCATAAAAAAGATGCATTCTCATCACCAATGACTAATATATATTATCTCGAGGAGAACATTTAGTGATTTAAATGTTATGCTTTTATGTTTTGTTGTTTGAATACATTTTTTATATTAGTTGTAGAACGCAGCCTATTCTGCAGCTAATTAGCTATTCCGCAGCTACCTTCATGCTCTAACAGGTTTCAGGTGTCAGAAAGAGAAACTAGCCACATGGGTAGCTTGGAAATCATCGTGACATGGACCCTGTCCTATTCATTTAGCCCAGGTCGACAAAGAAGATGGCATAAGACTACAGTTAATGAATAAGTCAAATGCAGAGAGACCGAAGGTAACAGGACTCTGCTTCATGGTTAATTAACACGTTTCATAGTGATGGGAAGCATTATTTGGAACAACTCCCTGTACCTACTGACGTACAACTGAATCCAACAACCACCATGTCTTGGATTTATGCCTCCAGCAGCCGAGGAAGAAATTCTGCATATTTTTCTTCTACGTGTTTGACTGTAGCATGTTTTTCTCAACAAACAGTTATATGAGTTTTCTTTTAAATACATGTGTAAAGGACCAAAGAAGTTAGTAGTGATAGTAATAGTTTTATTGTGAAATTGAAGTTCTAGACTCTGTAATTTCTGGGCATTTTGCGTCCCTGTTTTTAATATGAAGACCACATGTTTTATGAAAATCTGAAAGAGTTTTCTTGGGGTTGACTGAGCAAGCGTAGCCTAATTAGTTGCAGAAGGCCCCGCACTGAAGAAGGTTTCATTTCATTTCATTTTCTTCTTCTTCTTAACTGTAAATTCATCATTTTCTTTCATAGTGTTTATAATCATTTTCTTACTAACAATGTCTATAATGAAATTTCCATCATTTTCTTATTAATAGTGTTCATAATTTAGAGTAGCTTCCATTTGCTTGATCTCTTTTTAGTTTTCTTTATCAGTAGTTTAAAAGATGAAACTCAGTGATGTAATCTAGTTTACTTCATTCACTGTTTTGCTAGTTTAAATTCTCAATTAAACTGATCAGTGCCATTTATTGTCTTTGCCATTTTATTTTTAGTTCACTGACTCATGGTATTAATGAATGCTTATAAAAAATCCTTCAAGTTGATAATTCATCCTTAACTAAGTGGTTGAAATTTTCATTTATGCAATGAGTTATTGTTGCGTCTCTGTATTTGTTTTCTCTTAGATTAATGAAGTACATAATTCCTCAAATGTCATTCCAATGAGACTTTCTCCCAAAATTGAGAGGCATAGTAACTAATTATTTCATTTAGTTTTATTTCTGTAATTAATTAGATATCAATTGCAAATTTCACTTTTAGTTTTAATTCATGATTTGGAAATAATGGTAAAACAGGGATAGAAACTTTGTTTTCATTTCTTGCTTAGCTTTGCTTACAAGTCTTTCTTAGCTCTATCTTCATTTCTTTCTTAAGCTCTGTTTTCAATTTTTAGATTTTGAGCGGTCTTTACAAAAGTGAGATTTAAGTTCTGATAATTACATTGTAAATCATTAGGAACTAAAAGACCAAAAACCCCCCAAAACAACATAAAACACAAAAACAACGAAGTAAGAATGATTATCTAGCACAAACAGTGCACTACACTTTATCAGTTTATTATACCTGAATTGATAATTTATGTAGAGCAATTTAGGACACTAAATTGACCAGACATGAACCACCATCATCAGATGTATCAACGAAAATATTGTTAATTCTGATCATTTCTCACCATATCATTCATAAGATCTTACTACCGCTGTAGAATGTCAAGACTCCCATTCCACCTATTCGGGATCATTCACACAGAGCTCTTTCACATCCCTTGCACTTTCCGGTGGGATTCTTTGATGGCGCTGCGCAGCGAACTCAATGTGGTTGTGGTGTATGGCTTCACACATATCTCTTTCACATCCCTTGCCCCTCTTTGGTTGTCTTTGGCCCAGTAGAGTTGTCTGAGGCTCAAGCTTAGGAAGCCGCAACCATGTTTCACTTATTCACCCCTCCGAACATCCATGATGAAATCCATCCAGCAAGAATCTCACGTTTTTAATGATTGTCAAGCATATTTTAAGTTTGAGATTATGGACGAAGTTGCTAATTGGCTTCCTAACCCTGGACATACCAGGGGAGGAAGGAACCAATATTTGAACTCAGTAACCTTACATTCGCAGTTGAAAACTCTTTAGGCAAAGTCCTAAAAGAGAAACACGAGGATAGGAACAACAAAGTAGCTTCTTTGAATAAGATTCAAAGGGTGCAACGACATCAACACTCATGTTTGGCTAGTCTGGATGCTCATTTGGCTCATGTGGAGAGCCACCTCCAATGTGAACTCAAACTCTCTACTCCTAGTTCTAGTGCAAATCACTGTGTCGGTGACCTCATCAAATTCTTGAGCTTTTGTCATGTTCTGTTATAGTTTTTTGTTTCTTTATGGTTTACTATCAATGTCATTTGTAGTTGTTATTTGTCGTAGACTCTGTATTTTGACTCTTGCTAGTACATTATCAGCCAACAGATATTGAGACTGATAATGGATTTAACTGTGCTGATCTAAGATGAATTGAATGATGTAGTTTGCTACTTTGAAGTAATGGAAAAAAACTTACAAAAATATAAAGAATAATTTAATAATATTATTATAAATAATTTGATTTATTAATTATAGTAAATTATTAATTAATTATTAATATTCTACACTTCAAAAATAAGGGAGCGCATGATACATCCAGAGTTAAATGGATATATGCTAAGATTTGATCCCTCTTAGTGCATGATAGATCCAGAGTTAGATGGATCTATGTTGGTAATCTGTGCATACACAATCCTTTCTCTTTACCTAATCACAGTCCAAGATTACAACTTTTGCTTGGCCCAAAACTCTGGTTTGGAGCACCAAATAATAAAAAAATATGCTTACTCTAAAACAACAATTCACTCACAAAAAGTGAAATATGTCACAAGCAGGATTAAACTCAAGTGAGGGAGATAACATTTTCTCCTCCCTAACCACCCAAGCTGGATACAATTCACACTACAAGCTTGTGTTGTGACAGCAAGAAGAGAATGTTGCAATATTAAGCTGTGGTTCTTATTTAACTAACCAGCTTACATAACTGTTTTTCCGTGTACACACTGTCTACTACATCCATGCCAGCAAATTTGATTAAGAAATTTAAAATATGGTCAGAGTTGACTCTTTGGCATACATAGATAAAACCTTGCATTTAAATGGGGATGCGCACATTCGCTTCTCCTTTGCAACATCAAATCTTAATGTAGCACTGTTTGTTGACTTAACAATAACACTTCAACTCAGACATCAACATCTCCTCACTAAACTCTTTGTTTAATAAGGGCAGTTCAAACAAATACGCCATAATTCAATGGAATTAATACCCATGTATGGAGGCCGTTGGAAGTTGAAATGCATTTAACATTGAATCTTTCCAAAATCTTCAAATTTCCTATTCTATGGGCTTAACTTTACAGTGAAATCTTCAAATGTCATATGCTATGGGCTTAGCTTTACAGCGAAATCTTTAAATGTCATATGCTATGGGCTTAACTTCACAGCGTGTCCCTTGTGTATTTAAAGCCCTTGTGTCTTTAAAGCTTTATCTTTGACAAGTACAACCAAACTTAAACCCAAACTAGGTATGGGCTTAACTCTACAGTGTGTCCCTTTTGCCTTTAAACCTTACCTTTGACAAGTACAACCAAACTTGAACCCCAACCAGGTATGTGTTTCTGATGTTTATCGTGTCCCTCCTTGTACTTTGAATGAGACTCTTACAACGAGTTTTGTATGATCATAGAGTGATCCAAATCCTTTCAATAAATTTGACAGCTTGCAATTATTCATTTGTGTCTTGCTGCTTGCCCTTTTGTAACAATTAAAACGATGCAAAAATGAAAAGAGTTTGTGAAGCAAAAACAAAGCCAGTCTCCAAGTGAATAATTATTATCCAATTATAATACTTTTTTACTACAAGATAGGTGCTCATCTCATGTTTGGGATGTTTATGATTGTAAACATAGCAATTGCACTATTGTCTGTCTATTCACATTGTCAATTTACCAATTAATTTGTAGATAAGGATGATTGCTTTATTCAACTTGATATACATCAACCATAAAATAATTCAAAATATGCTTCTGATATCCCCTTGCTCTAGAGTTGCAACCTAATGTACTGCGTTGGGGACTTATGCAACTAAACGCACTGATATGGTGCCTACATTGCAAAACCTCAATCTTATGTTACAGCCTACACATAACATCGTATTACAGTCTTTGTCTGACAATACCTACACTGCAACTTGTTGTTAGACATGACCACTCATTTCCACCCACCAAACATTTATTAGCATAATCAAAACAAGTATAGACTACGAGTCAAAACATTTACCAAGGTTACTATTTACAGCCTTGGGACATATACAACAACATACATATTTACCTTACCAAAACAACCATACTAGCAAAAGCCCTCTTTTAATGATGGATTTCCTGGGAGCATCTCTATTGTAGGAGCTGCATCAGCATTTCCTTCTTATTTGCGAGCTCAATCCTCAAGGGGGGTAGCAGGCCCTGTGGAGAGGGGAAATGGGTAGGGTGGGTACCTGAAGGAAGAGTGCAATAAGCACTCCCATCTCAAGAAAATAAAAAGAAATCCAAAAGGTTCTGCAACATGTATAGCATGGTGGGGGCAGTGTTTGCAATCTTCTCTCCCAATTTAGTGGAGTAAACTAAAATCCAATCCCAACAGAGCAGTTGAAGTTGGGTTATCAAATCCCATGATCTCCAATTACGAGACATCTTAAGACGCAATACTTCTGATGCTGATGCAGAAGCCTATGGGTCAATAAATATCCTAGTTAAAAATTATCTTTGTTGGTCTCGTACATGGAGACAACCTAGACAAGTGCAACCTTAACTACTCCTAGGCATAGACTTCATGGACTTAATTCATAGGCATGGACTTAATTCATAGGCATCGACTTCATGGACAAAAGCCTATAATAATTAAAACTTAAGTCATGACTAGAATAAAACCATACTGATTAAGAATTTAGACTAAATGGACTTTCAATGTCAATCATGAGTAAAATGCCTGAGTTGGTGGAGTCATGTTTCCTCGCCTTTTCCAAGTATCAGACAAGTTAAGCAGATAGGATGTAATTTAAAAGTGTGATAATTTAAAAGTGTGATAGGGGTGAGAGCACAATCTCTATAGTAAGTATTCAATGAAATCCAACTGCCACACGTTTTCATGGAAAATGCATACTTGTATGAATCTATGAAGAAGCAAATTGCCCACCCCATAGGCATTCATTCAATTAAGTCCCCCAAGCCAATCAAAAATTAGAATAAGATATATCCTATCAGAAGAAAAATAGCAATCAATGAGCTGTGGGTAGCTAAGATCTATGAGTCATGTAGACAACCAACTCCACAGTAGGATGATTCTGTAACACAAAACGTTGACCTGCAATTAGCTGCAAGATGGAAATTCTCTGCCAAATTGGACAAAACAGGGGAATCACAGCTCATGTGCTTTATCTAAATCAATTGCCTTAACAATATTCTTCCTACAATTGCCTGTGGGGTGTAGAGTAGGATGGTGACAAGGTGTTCTACTAAGACACTCCATGGTGTAAAGGCCACCGGTTCAAAACTCCATGGACAAAAATCCCGCAATGGCGAGGGCTGGTGTGGCCCAGGGGAGGTGTGATCCCTGAATTATTTTGACAGCTTAGATGCCCCTAGATGGCAGTTACTCAAGCCACAAGGTAGGCATGCCAGTGATCTCAAGACTCACATAACCTAGCAAACAAAAAAATTATATTCTTCCTATAATTATTCAGACTAATAGAGTCAAATTACAAAACATACACCCAAATCAGAAAATCTTTTAGATAATGCAAATACAAAGATGATGTGTACTTTCTGAGACACAATTTAACCAGTAAGTGATTTTTTTCAAAAGAAATAATGTATTCCAGTGAACTTAATAAGGCTCCTGCATTAAGAACTTAAGATAAATCAACGTCAGGGTGATATTGTTTAAATTTAAAATTTGCTCCATCCAATGTAGTTACTTTTCACCATGCAGGGAATCCCTGAAAAGTCCGTTAATGTACAGTTCCTTGAACCCAAATAGAATTTGTCCGAGAACAATAAGCAGAAACAAATATTTTCACACACAGCTTGAGCAGTTATTTTATAAAAATGTGAGAACTTTTTTCATACAAGAAGAACAGTCTTGTCAAAGACGAATATATTCCAAATAGTAGAATTCCTTGGAAGCGGAAATTCAATGACATTAACATTGTAAGTTGACTTACATTCATAGAAAGAATGTAAATATAAAAACAGAACAAGAATTGTAGAACCTATCTAGAATACCCTAGCTAGTCGGCTCCTCCGTTGGTGAACTAAAATGTAAAATCAGAAGAAAAATAGTATAACATATCTAGAATATCCTACCAAATAAGCTCTCCTCCATTTGTGAGCTAAAAATAATAAAGTACTGGACGACCTTTTGAATGGTCCCCCAGTTACACATATGGATGCTTTGCCTGCCTAAGCAGAGAAAAACTTTACTACACCAAATGAAAATTTGATCTTAAACAAGGACTAAACTCCATTGGCTAACGTGTTCTTCCTGTTGGGCTCAAAGACATACTTCAATAATGAATCTTTTATGGACAGCAACTGTGGAAATTCCGTCTTCAACTTGGTGGCATTCAGTTCATTATTACTTCGAGGAGCAACTATGACTTTTGCCTGTTCTTCAAGAGTGAAGTTTGTCCACTTGAAAGTGGGATCAATATATTCTCTGTACATCTGCAAGATTTCATTATGGCTCACAACACCTGGGTTAGTGAAGTTCCATATGCCAGTGCAATTTCTTTTTGCCATCTCAATCGAGATTGGCAGCAACTCATCAAGGACTGTCATACTGTTTGGTATATTTACCACTTTCTCATATCGAGTGATCTTTGTGATGAAATTGCGAGGGTTATTCAGGTCCGAGGAAATGGGCATTCTAACCCGAAGAGTACAAACATTTTCAAAATTTTGTAGGAGATCTTCAACCTGAATTCAAACACAAAAATGTTTTCATAAGCTATGCAGTATACCTCTACTAAATCTTACACGTGAATAAAATATCAAAATTGACTCAGATCTGTCCAAAAAGGGCACATGCAAAATACAATAAAAGCAGAGGAGCAGGCCCTGCGAAGACCCTGAGCAATGAAAACAGACCAGTCCCTTAGAATTTTATGAGAAATACTTTAGATCGCACCAGAAACCAATGCAATAAACAAGGAAAATGAGTTCTAGTCACTACTGAATGAATGCAATGCAATCAAAATAAAAGTCAACTCAAACAACATTTCAATGTAAAATAAGTAATTAAAGCATCGACGTACTCTTCTCGAATATAGATAGAAAATGGTTGAATCAAAAGATCAAAGTTGACCCAGCTTTGTCCAAAATTGGCACTAGAAAAATGCAATAAAAGCAGGGGAGGTCCTGACAAGACTATGAGCATACTCTTGATCATGCCAGATGCCGATGCAAATATACAAAGGATGAGGTTCTGCTCACTGTTGCATTAATGCAATGGCATCAAACCAGACCTTAACTCACAAAAAATGTCATGTTAATAAACTAATTGAAGCAGGCCATATTCATTGGTACAAACTGCTGGAACCAAAAGATCAAGATTGACCCAGATTTGTCTGAAATGGGCACATGAATAATGTGATAAAAGCAGAGAAGACCATGAGCAATACTCTTGAGCATACCAGATGCCAATGCAATAAATACGGGATGGAGATTCAAGACACTAGAATGCAATGCAAATAACTAAGCATTAACTCTAGAAACATTTTCATGTAGTAAAGTAATTAAAGAAACCAATCTATTTTTCGAAAACAGGTAGAAAAACGGTGAAACCAAAAGGTTTCCAGATCGGGTGAAAATCTTACCATGGCCTTGGTCTTCGAATAAAAGGACCCAATAAAGTTGGGTTTGTCTTCCTCCTTAAATCCAATACCACTGCCTTCAAGATGAGCATCGTCATATTCAAAAATACAGCCAGTTGCAAAATTTACAAGCAAAAGACCCTGCTCCTTGCAAATATCAGCCAAATTCAGAGTTCCCGCCACATTGGTTGTAATAGTCTCAGGCTTGTGGGATTCACACCAATCCACGTTAGGCCGACCTGTCACACCTGCAGCATTAAACACATGAGTAGGCTTGATGTTCTGTATGTCCATTAGGATCTGAGACCTATTTTCTAATCTCCCATTTCCATATTCATATGTAATTCCCTGCTCTTGGCATATCTGCCCAAGAAGCCCTCCGATCCAGCCGTTGCGCCCATAGATCAAGAACTTCAAGGTTGACTTCGGAATAAGGCCGTTGGAGCGCTCTAGCATGTGATTCTGCTCGATGACATTCTCTGGCGAGGGAGATGTTGTGTCAACCACATCATGGGCTTCTGTATACCTCTCAACTCCTGCCATTGTGAGCATCCTTGGATGAGGTAGCAGAGCACCGGACACATCACCCCACCAATCAGGTTGTCTAATGTACCAATCCATTGTTTTCTTCAAGCCCTCTTCCCATTTAGTCCTCTCAGACCATCCCAGATCCTTCAGTTTCTTATCATCCAGATAATATCTCTGATCATTGAAAGGCCTGTTGTCTACAAACTTTATAACCTTCTCTGCATCCAATGAAAAGAGCCTACAGATATCCTTGGCCACATCAATGACCCTTCTCTCCTTTTGTGTACCAATATTATACACATGCCCCACTTCACCTTTATGCAAAACAACTTCAAAAGCCTCAGCAACGTCCTCGCAGTACAAATAGCTCCTAACATTGGATCCATCCCCATGGATTGGGAGTGGCTTTCCTTGCATCGCCAGAAGAATGAACTTGGGTATCAGTTTTTCAGGAAACTGATTAGGTCCATATACATTGTTACCTCTTGTGGTGATCACAGGTAAATCGTAGGATCTCCCATAAGCCATGACCAGCATCTCTGCTCCTGCCTTGGTTGCAGAATAAGGATTAGTGGGTAAAAGCTGACAGGCCTCATGATTTCCCTCAATGGCATCCTTCTCGGTTTCACCATAAACTTCATCAGTGCTCACATGAATGAATCTTCTAATCAATCCAGTCACCTTGCATGCTTCAAGAAGGACATGAGTACCATAGATGTTGTTCTTGGTGAACTCAAAGCTGTTCCCAAATGAATTGTCCACATGGGTTTGTGCCGCAAAATGCATTATAGTATCAATCTGTTCTGTGATCAGCAGATAATTTACCAGATCTGCACTCCCAATATCTCCCTTCACAAATTTGAAATTGGGAGAAGACCTGGAGGGCAGGAGATTCTTCAGATTCGAACAATAATCCAGCTTGTCCAATACCACAATCTTGTATTGTGGGTATTTTCTCACCAGCCTGTTGGCTACATGAGAGGCAATGAATCCTGCAGCACCAGTGATAAGAATGTTCTTGGGCACATACCCTTCACTGCCATTCTCCATTCTTCCAACAAATCGCAGTTTGAATAACAGCCAATCAAGAATAAAAGAAAATACCCAGCTCCAAAACTGGATGCAAACAGACCTAGATCTTGGATTGACAGCAGAAGCCTCGACAGATGCAAAGCAATCCAGAGGCCCACAGAAACAAGACTTCAAGGTTTTGTGTGACCTCAGAGTTTGCCCACTACCAATGCCTGTGGCCCAAATATTGATGCAAGCCACAGCCTTTATATAGAGGGCGCCCAATGATTCAGCCTGCTGGCTTCCCTTGCATTTCCTGATTTATTTGGTGAGAGCTTTAATTTAATAAACCCAATCCCATACAAACACGTCTGTAATGACAAACTCTACTTAATATGCCCACACTCGGGAACAAAATAAGAAATTAATGTGCACTTTCTCTCTTGTATCTTGCACGATCGTGGAACGCATGGATACCAGCGCTTGAACAGCGCCACATGCGTAGTTGAGGCCCAACACTTCAATCCAACCGACATTATCTATCAAAAATCCTTATACATGTGCAACATGATTTAGCATTATATATTACTTGCACGCATCATTTCCATATTTCTTCACCCCAATAGATATTAAATTTGTTCACATGAAAACCGACAAGGGTTAAATTAAATCCTTGGACAGAGAGAAAAACAAGGTTGCCAAGCAAATAAACCTCGTGACTCTCAACTTCTCAGCCATTCCATCCCACCTTATTTCCTCATTGATGGAGTATCCTTGAATCAACTGTCGTGATAACTATACTTTTACTAATAATAACGCCCAACCAAAATCAGTTGCTTTTCACTTATCCTATTTCTTATGACCATAGTTACAGGAATGTTTCTTTTGCAGGAAGGTTATTTTTCTCCTTAATTTATTTGGTCAGAAATTTTTTAATGAAAGTGTTAAAAGATTTTTTCCAGAATTTTGTTTACAAGTAATATGAAAGCAGAAAGTAAGTTTTATTGCCAATTTCGATTTCTAGATTTTTGGTGTTTGGAATTAAGTTGCAAAAATCTTACTCATGTTCAAATCTTTAGGTGTCTATATGAAAACAAATCTGTAAGTCACATCACCCATGTTTTCTATAAAGATTTTGATATTGGCCAAATAAATTTAAGAACATATGTTAAAGTATTTCTGGGAACATGTTGGAGTATGTTTAAGAATAAATCGAAATTGGAAAAATAAATTTTAAAATAAATAATCAAATAAATTTGACAACATATATTGGAATATTTTTAAGAATATGTTAGAATATATTTAAGAATAAATGAGAATTGGAAAAATAAACTTTAAATAAATAAATGTTAAATTCATTTATACATTTAAAAATTCATTTTGAATAACAAAATATCATAATTTTACCTAAAATTATATTTAAAACTTTTACAGGAAAAAACTATTTTATATATTAATTAAACTGTAATTTCTAATATTATTTAAGAATCCCTTACCAACACGTTACCTCACTTTTAATTTGTTTTATACTAAATTTAATAATAAAACCCAATTAAATTCCAATAAAGTAAAACCCATGATAATTCAAGTTAAAATTTCATAATGCATCCCAAAGGAATTTCTATTAATAGAAAAAGGATGTTTGGTATTGATTAGGTTTTCAAAGATTTTGACTTTCAAAAGTGAAGTGAAGAATCCTCATTAATATGGGTGATTAATATAAATATAAATATATGTTGCGTTAATTTAATTTTAATTTTTTTATATTAAATATTTTTTGTAATTATTAATATTGATATTGTAATATTGTATTAATTTGTATTAAATATATGAATAGAAAAAGTTAATAATGCATAATAGATAATAACGGTTTTAAAAAGAAATTATTTCAAATTATATATTTAAATGTGACTGAAAAGATGAACATTGATATATGATAATAATTTATTATAATAAATATATGTTTGATGATGTAATTTTTAAATTGTATGTGTCAATAATATTATTATTAAAAAAGAATCTAGAATTTTATATTTAAATGATAGTGGAGGATGAACTCTGATATTAAGCAATTAATATTAATATAATATATATTTATTGATTTAATTTTTAATCTATTATTAAGTATTATTAATGATTAATATTGATATTGATATACATTATGTTATATTGTATTTGAGATATAAATGTAGAAGGTTAATGAATACGTAATAAATAATTATTAGATAGATAATATTTATAAGATTTATTAGTGAAGGTATTTTTGATATTTAATTTTCATAAAATATATTAATATCACTTAGGTCTAGACTTTGTACTCAATTATTTATTGAGATGATGAAAGATAACTTGGGTACATAAAACTTTAGTTATTTTTTTACATTTAATTCACATGATAGCGACCAACAAATGGAGTTGAGCTTAGGCCTTACACTCACATGTCTAATCAAGATGATAAAAAATGTCTAGGCCATATAAAAAATTAAGTCATCTTGACACCTAATTGATCTCATGGGACTTACCAATAAAGTTGTCTTACATGCTAGTAACATTTTGATGTTGACATTTAATGATATAATAAGACTTACCAATCAAAATTTGTTACATGATAGTACTACTTTGATGTAATTGGGCCTAGATTTTGTACTCACTTATCTAATTGAGATGGCATAAGTTGACTTGGACACATAAAACATTAAGTTGTGTTTGACACATAATTCACATGAGACCTACTTCTAACACTCAATGCAATTAGGCTTAGGTCTTACATTCATGTGTCTAATTAAGATGACACAAGGTGTGTTGGGCACATAGATCATTAAGGCATATTGGTACCTAACTCTCATGAGAATTGTCAATCATTGTTTTTAACATTGTTTAACACCTAATTTACATGGGACCTATTGGCAACACTTAGATGCAATTGAGCTTAGGTCTAGCACTCACATGTTTAATTGAGATGATTGAAGATATCTTCAACACATAAAACCTTAAAGCATATTGAGACCTGACTCTCAAGGGACCTACCAAGCATGGCTTCTAATACGTAAGTATAATTGGGCTTAGAATTTGCACTCGCTTGTTTCATTCATATGCCAACAAGTAACTTGGGAGCATAAAACCTTAAGACATGTTTGACTCCCACCTCTCATGAGACATACTAATTGTGATGTCAAACACTTAGACCCAATTGGGACTAAATCTTGCACCAATAGGACAAAGACATTGATAAACACCTAAAACTTAGAATTCAAAGATGTAGGTAACCTCAAAGTTCACCCTTAATTACTATGGTGCAAATATTAGTTTAGAATAATATAAACCTTTGTTGTTAAACAAGAATGCTCCAATTTGTTGGCATTACCTTACATTTTTTTACATAGAGATTTGTTGAGAGATTTAATTGAGTTAAGCCAATACCATGTATATGCATATGCTTCCCTCGGAAAGAATTAAAGAAGTACTTCAACTCATATATCCTCCAAATCGAAAAGCAAATGGATAGAAGCTTAAATGCAATACTCTATGGTTAAATGCTTATACAGGTGAAGTATAATCTAATATAAGATTGTATGTGATGATTATTTCATGTAATGTTTAAAAAATTTGGAGAATTTTAATGTCTCACTTTCAACATTTTTAACTTGAAGGAATAAGAATCATTTATAATAGCAATTCATGGTCAATTGTGATGTAGTAGTGGAATTGTATCGTGGTTAGTTTAGTGTAGTTCTTCACACACCTTATTTTTATTTTTATTTATAAATACTTGAATGAACACAATACAAGGTATCATGTTTAACTTAGTAAGAACATATGCATCTCTAACTTCTAATATCTTAATATAGGAAAATAAATTATGTAACTTATTAAAACAATAGATGAAACATGCTAGATATGTAAACATAGAACTCTAAACAAGGAGCTCAAAAAATCGTAGTAACCACTCATTTCACTCTATATTAACTTAAAAGAAGAAAAGACTCCAACAACTTGCTAATAACTAGCCTAAAGCAAAACTAAATGAATAAAACATAGTGACCTCCTATCTTTAGAGGGCCCAACAATAGGTCTGGCTACATGCATCAAGTTTGACAATGTTAAGCTCTAATTCTAGGTGGTAACAAGAGTAGAACATCTTCATTCGTGAATAGAACAACTAAAAGAAGTACAACAAACTAAAGTGAGCTAGGTGCCCACATCTCCTTGGGAAGTGCGCCCTTCCTAGAGTAGAGCAATCTTCATCTCACACAACCTGATATCCTAGTAAAGTGTTCCAATGTAAATATGATTTGCATGTATTCTAATTTTAGAATTGAAATGAAGACAAAAATAACACAAATATTTCTAGATGGCACATGCATGCACCTTCATTACTAGATCCTAAAGCATTATTTCCCCATAACTATAATGCCTCATATATGTCATCTCACTCTTAATAGTAAGCATTTTAATGATAATCACATGTTACAACAAGTTTTATTGAGTACGCCATGGTTGGATTTAGAAAGAGAATACTTTAGAGAAATAATTAAACTAGCGCTCCCTCTTTGTGAGGAAATTATCCTCTTGTTGACAGGGATGAATGACCTAGCAACAATCACAAGGGTTCTCTCTAGTATAAAGTCCTAGTTAGACCTCACACCATTTGGAGTAAGAGACCCATCCAGATTCTAGCCAATAACATGCTTCATTTTTTAGAGTATGTGAGATATTGGATTTTTTAGAGTATGTGAGATACACCAACTTCCTAGCTCTAGTCTACAGGGATTTTCAAAGAATTTAAAATTCCTTAATACTGAGAGTTTTACAACATTTATAGACTAAGTTAGTAACTACCCCTTGTGACTGTTGGACTTCTCCGAGATTAGTTACAACTCTTCAGCTTCTCATGATTTTCAAAAATAATAAAGAATATACTTTAAGACTCTCATAAATGAGATTGGAATTTGTCATGGACTGTTTGGATCTTTAATTGGAACCTTCATTATGTCCTAAAGATAAGCCACCCAAATTTCATGATATGAAATGACCATCTAATTCTGTTAGTTATCAAGTTTTCCACGATGAAGTGGTACTCTAAGGTGCTATGAGAGAGGATTGGTACATCCTTCTTTAGTGAAACCAAGAATGAGTTCAAAAATATCTATTGCTTCATAGCATGCACAAGATGTTTCTAAAGATTGTCTTTAGTGAGTTTACTAGTGAAGACACTAAAACATAACTCCCTTGTGTTCAAAAGCTCATGTAATTCTCTGCTTACTTCTCCACCTAGCCTAGCCTCTCCTTCGACCCCAATTGATGTGAGCTTGTTAATTTACACAATCCTCTCAGCCAAGGAGTAATCATATTGGTATTTTACCACCAACCAGACTATGCCTTTCTCAAGTTTCCCATGTATCTTCGAAGACAAATTAACAAAGATAGAATCATATGTAAGTTCTAGTGTGTCGATTCTAAGTAATTCTGATGGGACCTGATGCTATTCTTTGGGCCATTATTGTCACTAGATTATGGCATTTAGTACTCCTTGAAGTTGAGTGCCTCACTCCTTAGCTAGCTCCCAAAGTGGTAGTAGCTAGGTTGAAATCTCATGCATAATCTATAGGAATAGGTACACTTGTAATACCAAATACTTGTAGGAATCATGTACTTATGAAGCACATTCTTTTGGGTGTGTGTTATATTCTTTCCATGAATAATCACATGCATGGGGGGGTCACAAGGGGGGTGACAACCCCCCCTGTTCGTTGCGTCAGGCGCAGTAGTGGGTCACAAGGGGGGTGCAACCCCCCTATCGAGGGGTTTCAGGGGGCACGTTAGCCCCCCTACACGAGGTCCAAGGCAGCGCCCCAAGAATTTTATTTGTTTGGACCCTATATTAGGTTGGCAGACCTACCTATGGTTTTGTGCATGGGCTTTTCACATGGTTTGGGGAATGATGGTTTTCTGCCCATGGTATTTTGTAGATCTAGTCAAGGAAACTACGGTTATGTTCCAATCTAGGGTTAATGGATTGGGGTTTATGAATGCTTCAGCATGTATATATATGTATTGTAACATTGAAAGGAACATAATGAAAAATCAATCTCGTAATCCCAGTTTTGGGATCCAGGGGAAAATCTTTGTGTATTTGTTTTATATTCTCTTCATTGTTTACTTTATGTTTTTAGAATTTGTATGCAAG
This sequence comes from Pinus taeda, assembly GCA_000404065.3. Taxonomy (NCBI): domain Eukaryota; kingdom Viridiplantae; phylum Streptophyta; class Pinopsida; order Pinales; family Pinaceae; genus Pinus; species Pinus taeda. The sequence goes on along the minus strand of APFE030426918.1, from coordinate 36,039 downwards.
TAATTTTTCTATAGGGTTAAAACCCACATTTGGTATTAGAGTTGTTTCGGCTTCAAGGGGATTACTTTATTCCTAAGGGGTTTTGCTCAGACTTGTGGTAGACCCTGTTCAGTGGGAGTTATGTGGGATCGATTCTTGCGGTGAAGGAAGATGGAGAGTAGTGGAAAGATAGGGATCGAGAAATTTAATGGTCATAGTTTTGAGTTGTGGAAACTCAATATGGAGGATCTACTAGTGGATAAAAATCAATGGATCAAGATAGATCCGGGTACTAAACCAACGACAATGCCAATAGAAGACTGGATGAAGCTAGATCGGAAGGCAAAGAGCACAATATGGTTGTATATCTTAGATTCAATATTGTTGAATGTATCAGGGGAAGCTACAACGAAGGATTTGTGGGTCAATTTAGGGACTTTGTACCAATCTAAGTCTATGGTGAACAAATTTTTCCTGCGGAAATTTTTTTATAACCTGAGGATGAAGGAAGGAGACTCAGTGAAAGAGCATCTGAATGCCTTTAATGCTATGGTAAGTCAGTTATTATATGTTGATATAAAAATTCCAGGTGAAGATAAGTGCATCAATTTGTTGTGTTCTCTACCAAATTCTTGGGATAGTGTAGTTGTTGCTATAGGTAGCAATACAACTACCTTGAATTTTGATGAAATAGTCTCATCTCTGTTATCGGAGGAGATGAGATGGAAAAATGTGGAGATCCAGAATGGAGATGCCTTTTCTGTGAAAGGACGGTCCCATAACATAAAAAATAAGTCCCCGAGTGGGAGATCTAAATCTCCAGGAAAACTTGTAATGGTATGTTGGAAATGCGGAAGGAAGGGCAATACAAAAAGAATTGTAGATCTAAATCTCCTAAGAAAGGAAACGGATATGATGATGCTCCTTATGTAGAGATAAAAACCACCTCAGATGAAGGGGGAGATGTGTACTTGGTTTCTTATTCAAGTAAACATGTAGATCATGAGGCATGGTTGATTGACTCAAGTGCATCCTTTCACTTACTCCCTATAGGGAGTGGTTCTGCAAGTATAAGAAATATGATGGTGGTGATGCTTTCTTAGGGGATGACAGGAAGCCTATATCGTCGGATGTGGAAAATTCAAGTTGAAGTTTCAAGGTGGAAGGATTATAACACTTCCAGGTGTTCTTCATATTCCTGCATTGGTCATAAATCTGATTTATGTAAGTAAGATGGATGATGCAGGTGTAAAAATAGTGTTCGTGAAAGATACCTGCAAGATGGTTCAAGGAGCATTGGTATTGATGTGGGGAGTTTGGATTAGAACTTTGTACAAGCTTCTGGGTAGCATTTTTATTGATGGGTGCAATAGTTCTATGGTTCCTGGAAGTGGAGTAGAAAATCTAGTGGTCTCTAGAGAAAAGACCATGCTATGGCATCAAAGGCTTGGACATATTGGAGAGAAGGGCCTTAGAATACTTAATGGTAATGGTAAGGTAGAAGGTATGTCTAATTTCTCTCTGGATTTAAATTTCTGTGAACATTATGTATATGGGAAGCATAATCGACTGAATTTCCCATCTGGTGCTAAGAGGGCGAAAGGGATATTAGAGCTTGTGCACAATGATGTGTTTGGACCTGTGTTAGTTCCATCATTGGGTAAGTTTATGTACTATGTATCATTTATAAATGATTTCTCAAGGAATACATGGATATATTTCCTCAGGAAGAAATTTGGCATCTTTGACAGGTTTAGAGAATTTAAGGCTTTGGTGGAAAATCAAACATAGGAGAATATCAAGGTGTTGAGGACAGATAATGGTGGAGAGTTCTGCAAGAAGGAATTTGAAGAGTTATGTAAGAAGTGTGGTATATCATGACTGAAGAATACTCCATACACACCTCAGCATGGAGTTGCAAAAAGAATGAACAGGACGTTGATGGAAAAGGGAAGAATCATGCTCAGTGGTGCCAGGTTATGACAGGAATTTTGGGCAGAGGCAATGGAGATTGCATGTTACCTGGTTAATAGATCACCTTCATCAACGTTGGAGGATAATATTCCACATGAGGTATGGACTGTTAAGAAACCCTCTCTTTCACATCTATGGGTATTTGGCTGTGATACATATGTACATGTTCCAAAGGAGAAAAGAACCAAGTTGGATAGTAAATCTGAAAGGTGCATCTTTATTGAGTATAAGGATGGTTTAAAAGGTTATAATCTTTGGAACCCAGAAACAAGGAAGGTTGTGTATAGTCGAGATGTGGTGTTTAGAGAGGTGAAAGATGTTATTTAACATGAATTACTACCAAAAGAACCTAAGAAGATAGAGTTTGAGCTAAAGGAGGAAGAATCAGACTCTACAGCAGAACAAGAATCAGAAGATGAAGAGCCACAAACTCCATTTGTGAGAATATTAGTTTGAGAAAGAAGGCAACCAGAAAGGTACAGTCCATCTGCTTTATGTTCAATTTTTTCTTTATTTATTACTGATGGTGATCCTAGAACTATCAGGGAGGCAGTAGATTCAGAGGATTACAAACTCTAGAAAGAGGTCATGGTTGATGAAATGGCATTTTTGGACAAAAATTAGGCTTGGGACTTGGTGGAGTTGTTGGCTGGAAGGAAACCCATTGGAAGAAAATGGGTGTTTAAGAAGAAGATGAATGTCAAAGACAAGGTGGAGAAATAAAAATCTTGGTGGGTAGCAAAAGGTTATTCCCGGGTGTCAAGAATCGATTTTGGTGATATTTTTTCACCTGTTGCCAAGGTAGCTTGTATTAAATTATTTTTATCTGTTGTTGTTGCTTTTGATTTTTAGGTAGAATAGATGGATGTGAAGACAACATTTATTCACAGGGATCTAGAAGAAAATATCGACATGAAGCAGCCTAAAGCCTTTACGATGAAAGGAAAGAAAGAACTGGTATGCAGGTCAAGAAAGTCTCTGTATGGGTTAAAACAATCATGACAGATGTGGTATCATAAATTTGATACATTTATATGGGGACTTGGCTTCACTAGAAGTAAAGCAGATCACTGTGTGTATTTTAAATTAATTGGTGAACGTGTTTTTTATCTGGTCTTCTACGTGGATGATATGTTGCTTATTGGAAATGACAAAGAAATTATCCATGATTTGAAACCTAATTGTCCTCCAAATTTGACATGAAGGATCTTGGTGTTGCAAATTATATTTTGGTCATGGAAATTAAACGAGGTCGGGTAAAGAGGAAGGTATGGTTAAACCAGAGGAAGTATGTTGAGACAATACTGCATAGGTTTAATATGCAGGATAGGAAACCAGTGAAGGTTCCTATTCTTGTAGGTGTAAAGTTATATGTTGAATAGTGTCCCAAGACACAAGAAGAGGAAGAGGACATGTGTTGTGTTCCATATGTAAGTGCAGTTGGTAGCCCGATGCATGCAATGGTGTGTACTAGACCAAACATTGCACATGTAGTGGGAGTATTGAGCAGGTTTATGTCAAAACCAGGGAAGTAGCATTGGATAGCAGTGAAGCGAGTCTTCAGGTATTTGCATGGCACTAGTGATTATGGTATGTACTACCAAGGAAGACTAGGATTGGAAGGAGTTTTGGACATTTGTGGCTTTGTTGATGTAGATTGGGCTAGAGATCTAGATTAGAGAAGATCTACAAGTGGGTATGTGTTTAACCTATTTGGAGGAGCAGTCGGTTGGATGAGCAAGAGATAGTCTGTAGTGGCACTTTCATCTACAAATGAAGAATACGTGGCAGTCACTCATACGAGCAAGGAAGCAATTTGGTTGCAGATATTGTGTTCAAGTATGGTGTTAGTACATCGAGCTATAAGGATAGACTGTGACAACCAAAGTGCAATTTTCTTGGCAAAGAACCCTGCTTATCATTCAAAGACAAAGCACATTGATGTTTAGTATGACTTTGTGAGGTATATGGTTGAGGACAAAAATATGTTGTTGGTAAAGGTGGACACTTTGAAGAATGTTGCAGATGCACAACACCCCCACTGCTTCACACAGCCAACCTTCTCTCTTCTTCGATGGCTGTGATTAAAGAACCCTTAGGTGGACAACAAGACATATTTGAAGAACCTCAAGGGAAGAAGAAGAAGAAAAAATTCCACTGGAGCAAATGGCTACAAGCAGAAATGTTGGGAGCAGTACTTTTTCTTCCAACTCAATCCTTAGAGGTGAATGTGAGAATCTGATGGAAGATTTCAAGAGCGAGGCGAGGCAGTTTCTTGCCATGCAACTGGATACCTTGCAGATCCAAAGGAAGCAAGAGGAAGCCAAGAGGGCTTTGGTCATATTTTGTCCCAGGTGCACTACAAAGCATCCGAGGAACGAATGTCCATTGTACTCCATAGAAGCGTGTTTTGTCTGTGAAGAATACCATCCTACAGATCAGTGCCCTTCCTTTCCTGGAATCAAAGCTGCATATCAAAGGGCCAAAGAAGTCACTGAACCACTCTATTTCATGAACCAACGGAGGTCACATGGACCCATACCTTACCAACACGAACTGCAAGGGACATTCGAGACCTATTACGACCCCTATCAAGCCACTTTCATGCCTTCTTTGGGTCCCCCTACTCATCCTTCCTAGTTCACACCTCCTCTGTGTTCCTTCACAGATCCATATTATGCCCAACTAGCTGCTCATTCGTTTCACTTTTATGCTCAGCCACAGCCTTAGTGGAATGCACCTCATCAGGGGTGGAGGCCCCAGTACATCACTCCTCTCGCTCATTTTCCTCCACCACCTACTTAACCGCAACCATCGCCTCCTACTCCACCAAGGCAACCCCAAATGCCTGCCCAACCACAAACCCATCCGCATCCATCTCAAATATACACCCCCACTCAACTACCCATACCACCACTTCCAACCCTGCACATTGGAATAGCTCAACCCAATTGCAAATCTAAGGCACAACATGTCCAAATGACTCCTCTTGAACTCAATGATATTCACCACAACTCAAGAAGAGTATTGCCAGAAAGAGATTATATTGACAGCATTAAAGGACCACATCCAGCAAAAGAAGATTCAAAGGAGGAGATCAAGGAACCATGGGCTGCACTTAATGAAGAGAAGACATTAGAATCAGAGATCGAGAGAGTTTCCTCATGGTTACCATCAAATCCTCCATGTACTTAAGAGAAAGATCAACAAAAAGAGGAAGATGAGAAGGTCATGGTAGAAGGTGACATGAAGAATGATCCAGATCAGCAAAAGGACCAAGGATATCAGAGCTATATTGAGATATGGTTTCAGACGGTCACTAAGTTGTAGCAGTACTCTCTTCCTCAGTTATGCTTGATCCCTTCAAAGTCAAATCATTTGGTCTCTAAAATCCGGATAGCTGTCAAAGAATGCATTTCGAGCCTCCACATCATTTTGTCTCTAATTTCGATGTGCACATGGCTCCATTGGAAGTATTCTTATACTTGAGAACGATTTTTTTTTTCAAGTAGGGTAGGGTAAAAAAAAAAAAAAAAAAAAAAAAAAAATGAAAAAATGGAAATGGAAATGGAAATAAGGTGAAAACCTCCTTGGAGGCGCCTTAGATTGGCTCATTGATTGAAAACCTCCATGAGGCGGTCAATGGGTTGAAAAAAAAAAGAAAAAAGAAAAAAGAAAAAGAGAATAAGATCCCTAGGTGAAAACCTCCCTTGGAGGCACCCAAGGCAGGCAATTAGGGTGAAAACCTCCATGAGGCGCCCTAGTTGTTTAAAAAAAAAAAAAACAGGACTAATCTCTGTGACAAAATTGCAGGTTGTAGTGAATACTTTGCAGGAAAAGAGGGGCGCGCAAAACGAGGACAAGAGTCTGTACCAGGCTCCAGGACATCCCTTCAGACACTCCCTCCAAGACCACTCACCTCTCCTAGGATTTGGTCACATTCAGGTCAGGATTTGGCCTTCTACAGGAAGTTCTGGGCTTTCTACAGGAAGTTACAGGCGTTTCTACAGGAAGTTCTGTATTTCTACAGGAAACATCCTGTAGAACCTTCAGGCGAGCCAGATTCGATTTTGGAAGGGAATCTAAAGCTTGGAATCTATTGGTTAAACCTGCAAGCATCCATGTTTCCGTCCCTCACCTTTCTCCATCATTTTTTCCACCTCATTGTACTTCTCTTATGAAAACTGTGTTTTCTACAGGAAGTTCCTGTAGAAATTACAAAAGGCTGGAAATGGATTTTAAAAAACAGTTTGGAAAACATGGAAGCTTCATCAAGGGTTCATAAGTCCTCCTGTAATCTTCAAACTCCTCCTCCATCATTTCCATCCCTGCATCACAGCCCAAGCTCATTTTTCTTACCATGCAAAAAACTACAAAATGCCTTGAAGCAAAAATGCCTAGTGCTGAAATTTGCTTTTTCCATAACTTGAAAACCATGCAACCATTTACAAAACCATTTTACAGGGAGTTGTATAGGGATGATGCAACATGCCTGAGCAATTTCAACCAATTCCGGTGCACGATTTCCAAGAAATTAGCCTCCATCACCTTCAGCCATTTTTGCATTTTCTCCATATCCGTGCATCCGTTTCAAAACATGTTTCATGGGGAGATGCATATAGGTGATAGTAACCTACCCAAGAAGTTTCAGCCAATTCCGATGCACGGTTTCCGAGAAATTGATCTCTGTAATATCCAACCATTTTCCATTTTTCTCGAACTTTGTGCATCCATTGATCGCAATTTTGCTATGGGAGGTGCATAATGATGATAGGAACATGCTCAGCAAGTTTTAGATCGATCCGGTCTATCGTTTGGTTGAAATGGCGAAAACAAGTTTCTATCCGGTGAAAATTCAACATCAGCGGCTTGAGGGTGCAGATCTGAACGTGGAAGCCAGCTCCTGCAGTGTGGATCCTACCAGAGGATACCTGCACAAGAAAAAATAGCCATGAATCAGCCACCAAGCCATCATGCAACCACAAAAACCAATGCATGCAGCAAATGAAAGGCCACAACACCTCACAGCAACCATTCGACTTCCAGGTATGTGACTAAAACTCGTTCCTTTTTTGCATGAATCTAATTTAAGAACTGCATGAACGAATGGAATGGTGGGATTAAGCCATGAATCTAGCAAGGTTAATCTAACATTGCCTTCTCTAGCGCTGAGTCGGAAGTCATACAATATATGTGGACAGTCGACTCACGTGAAAATTAAAACAACATGGAGTGTTGGTTGTTTAAACCTCAGCGTAATTGATGGAGTGATCACAGGTAGGAAATAGGATGTTTCATGACAGCACTACCGTCTGCATGGGCCAGCGCACATTTTTGCCACCTCACCATAAATCACGCAGCAATTAAAGAACGCTCGACTGAAACTCACGAACTGCTGTTCATTTGCACTTGCCACATCCTCAACTAAATTTTGCACAAAATGATTAACTAGTCATCCTCCACCAGTTTCTCTACCTGTCTTCGAGATTCTGCTGCGTATCGAGCTCGCTCAGAGGCGCAGGGGCGTTCTACAGGAAGACGTTCTACAGGAAGTATGACATATCCTTCCGAAGCAGAGAAGCCTGGACTTTTCTTCGTCAAGTTTGGAGTTTTGAGAGAGGTAGGCTTGAAAAAAACACTCTTCCATGCATGATGTTTCGAAAGGTGGTGAATTAAAACTGTCTGGAGTAGGAGAATTAGAAGCAAATCTGCATGTGGGTCAAGAATGGTAGTTTTCCTGTGTGATACACGGAATTTTTGTCAGTTGGTTCTACATCACATTCTCCTCCACTATTAACAAATTTCTCATGTAGAAAAGTTAAAGCACTGTGAGGGCTAGCATGTGCATGAAGAATGTGAATTTTATGTGGTTGTATGCATGTTGGGGATGAAAATTAAGCTCTACACTCTGTCTGTGGGAGACTAATTCCCTTCTGACAGTCGAGTATTTGGGCAGCAAAAGTCTTGAAATCGGGGAATTGTTCTTCATTAATATCAAACAGCAGAGGAATTCTTCCTTGAGTCCAGGGGGAAACTATAAACAACATTTCCGTTTATGAAAAAAGCATAAGAAAAAGGGAGCACTCTCACCATGCCAGGGGGATTCATAATTCGGCATTATCCATGGTTATCATGTGAACTTACACTTCATCCAGCAGTGAAGACGGGGAACACATTGAGGTAGAAGAGAAAGCCAAGGGTAAGGAAACCCAGGATAGACCACCACAGAAAGAGCAAGAAGAGAAACAAGAGAAAGGCCAAGCTGCTGAGCCCAAAATTGTGGGTGGAATAAAGACACAAATGCCAAGGAAGAAACGGTTGCAAATCAGGGCAGAGAGGACTGAAAAAGTCCAAGCAAGTGAGGGCACACCCCAGGCAACCATAGCAAAATTAAAAGAGAAGGCACCCCCAACCAAGCAGGCCAAAACAGTGAAAACCATTTCTACAAAAAGACAGAAAACAGTCAGCACAGGACTTTCTACAAGAAGTCTGGAAAGAGGGAAACAAAAGGAAAAATCCCCTGAGATCTTAGCCAGGGAGGTAGCAGCTGTGCTGGCCACCCTAAGCACATCTCCAAAGAAAAAAGGGAAGTGAAAGAGGGAGCCTTCCATGTATTTTAAGGCAAGAAGGAGCATGTGGGTAAAAACTGGCAGGCCCCAACCACAGTCAAAAGAGCCAATTACAATTGTAGACACCTCAGCTACACACAAGGAAAAGTCTCCCTAAAAGGAATCCATCACCTAGGAACGGGGAAGCTTGAAGACATCCACCTGGAGAGAAAGAATGAAAATGTTGGACACAAAGGCCTCTCTACAGGATGCTGAGACAGTTCTACAGGAAGCTGAGAATTCTCTAGGAAAAGGAGCACAGGCAGTGGGAAGAAGCAGAGAGAAAAACAGGGTTTCATGACCAAGAAGAGGACATCAATTCAGAAGCTTGGCATGACAGAGAGGCCACCAAGGCCATCAAAGAGGAGGAGATAGATTAGTTGCTCAGAGGATGAGCAACACTTTCAGTAGGGGGGTGATGATGAGCCCCAAAAATGGATAATTATATGGCTCATTCACCTCCTAATCGACTAATCACCATTCTCATTAGTTTATGCATGTTTTTGATTATATTTAATGCTAATAGAGTGAATTGGGTTAGTCATTGCCAACAATCTAATGGGTACTTTGTGAGAGGTTTTGGTCAATTTGAAGACAAAACAAAGGTTTAATGAGCACTTGGCAACCAAATCGTGGAAGAACAAAGAGAGAGGATTTTGAAGGTGTCCCCTTCAATTATGGGCCCTTACCTCAAATTCTCCACCATCAGCTCAGAGTTCAAGGGCCACCAAATCGATTATCACAAGGGCAGCCAAGCAAGTCAAGTAGGACTGCTGTTAACTGCAAGTTTTTGGCAGCTGAGTCCCTAAAGTTTACGAGGATTGTTGGGGTCCTCAATTTGTATAAATAAGAGGGCTTAGGGCCTCATTTGGGTTAGCCAGTAGTTAGTCACTTTCTAGGCAAAAGTTAGCTAGTTTGTAGTTCGATTTTAGTCTTTCTTTAGGCAGTATTTTAGCTCTGCATTTTAGCACATTTTCAAGTTTTCTTTGTGGACAATTTTTGGAATGTAACTATTATTTTGATCAATAAAGACGAATCCAACTTTGCACCAGCTCTAATCTCTCTTAGGAGGCTGTAGCTCTTGGGGTTGGGCCCATCTCAAGTGCCCAGTACCTCCTTTGTTTACCTTTATGTGTTTTTTCTGCGTTCTTGGAATAAAATTTGCTATTTAAATTAAAATCTTATTTTGTTACTTAGGTTGCTTTTGGCAGTTAAATTAGTTTTTCATGTTCAGATTGATTTGATAGGTTAATAACAGAGAAGAACTTCAGAAAGAGGCCATCAAGCACCTCTGATCTCACCTCTCCCTCAGTGGGATCGTGAGCTGGGACAAAGGTGACATTGCTACCAACAAAAACATTGTCTTTGCTTACCCATGCAATTAGTAGTGTTATATTTTTAGTTGCTGAACTTGATATCAGTTTTGATTGCATGCTTAGGGTTATGATTACTTAGTTGCATAGTTATTTCATCTGATCTCATTGCAAATAAACTTTTGTTCCATTTCCTTGTTGTTATCTAGGTCAGAATAGACTAACGTAACTAGGTCTTTGATTTTCCAAGTGTTTGATTGTCCAGTTTGAAAAACGACTTGCAGAGCACCTGTATTACCTCTCTATCTACCTTTCCTCCATCAAATAATCTTCTCCAACCCTTAGTCCATGATTCCTACCCTTCATTTGCCATACTTTTCCCACCTTGCCCTAATTTCTACATTCTTGTGCATCATCGCTTCCTCCATCCTCGAATAAATCCAATCACTCATTAGCCTCATCCACTAGGTCCTAGACCCCTTAACATCATTATCCAACCTCCATTCCCACTTTCCCACCATTTTTCCTCCATCAACCCTCCAAAATCCTCTTTTCGGAACATCCTCTAGAAAATTACAAAACATCCTATAGAAATTCCAGAACATCTTGTAGAACCCCTGTAGACTTCCTGTAGAAGCTCACGAAAGAAATTTCATGAGATCCGATCATTGTGAAACTCTCAAGAAGGGTGCTAGGGACCCCTTAGGACCTCTTCTAACCTTCCCAACCTCCTGCAAGCATTTTCTCTCACCGATCCACCTCTGCACAGTAAAAAACAGTTAAAGCACATGCACGATAGTTCTAACAACTTATTCAAAAATAAAAATAAAAGATATTTTCTTCAGATAGTGATAACTTAGACACATGCATTTTGCCTTCCTAGAAGTCACTGACATCTCTTTCAGTAGCTTGCATCCTCTTTTTCGCATCAGTAGGGCTAGCTAGTAAAATTAGGGTTTGTTAGGGTTTGCATTTCCTTTCAGCTTTTCAGTTTCTTTCTGCAAGTAGATTAGCTTCCTTTGAGTTAGATTTCGTCGATTAGTTAAAAAGCTTCTTCTTAGAGCTCATAGAAGTTGGCTTAAGCCCCTAGTGGACTTGTGCCAGCTAACCAAGTGACAGCTGCGGCAAGAGCTAGTACTTGTGCATACAACATCGTCGCTTCCAAGTTAGTTACGAACTACTAGGTTGATTAAATTAAAGAAGGAAGTCCCAGGAGTTGCAGCATTATTGCTACAATACTGGGGCCCACCACATTTATGGCAGCACCCAAATCTACCAGCACATTTGGAATTTCTACTCCATTAATTTTCACAGTTAGAACTGGGTTCCCGGGATCCCCATATTTCACAAGCATACCCTTTCCCATCATAAAATCTGATAGCTTTCCCATCACATGAATGGTGAGTGTGTCCCTTGATTTCTTTCTAGGCTTTTTAGTACAATATTCCCTGAGAGTTTTTGCATATATAGGTACGTCCCTCATAGCTTGTAACAAGTGGATCTTAACAAACAGATTTTGTAACTCCCCTAACAAGTCAAACTCAGCTTGAGGGATCTATTTACTCAAGGCCAATCTTTTCGGATAAGGCAGGTCATCTCGATGTTCTTGAGTAATTAGCAGTTGAGGAGATGTCTGGTTTTTACTAACTTGGTTCGATTCCTCTTTAATTTCCTTGTTCTTTAGCCTCACTGTTAGCTTGTTCAATAATAATAGGTGAGGGTTGAGCATCTATTACCCACCTGGATCTCAAATTCATCTCATAAAGTTCTGTGGTGGAGATGTTGTATGAAGGCAAGTTGAGGGTGTCAACTTGCTGAGCCCCTTTATTGTTAGGATTCATGTTGGGTTGGATAGGAAGTTGAGGATGAACGGGTTGATTACCAGGAGGCATATTAGAGGGAAACTGAAGTTGTTGTTGTGGCATTGATAGGGGAAACTTCCCAGGAGGAGAGGGTCCATGCTAGTTCGAAGCCCATGAATAATTCGAACTAGTTTGAAGAGCCCACTACTACCATGGTGGAAGCTAATATTGGGGCCACATAGGTGGATAAGGCATGGACTGAAGACCCATATTAAAATTATTGAAATACTAAGATGGATCCGAAAACATACCCTAATTTGCAGTTGGTGGCTGAGGTTGCCATGGCTTTTTGGATCCCATAAAATAAAGTTGGTCCACCTCTTCGTCTGTCCCTTGAAAAACCACTTTCAATCCTAGCAAGGAGGGGCATGAACTTGTTGCATGACTCAGCTCGCAGATTTCACATTCCTCTATGGAGTTCAATGGACATTCTCTCTTTGGATTCTTCTTTCTGCACTTTGGGAAAAATATAGCCATATTCCTTTCCAGTTCCATCTATTTCTATTTTACTTGTAAAGTGTCCATCTATGCAGACAAGGTACTTAGGGTATCAGTTCTTAAGTTATCCAGCAGATTTCCAATTTCTGCTTTCGTGACGCCTCCACCAAATACTTTTGTTGACCGAATTCCCTGTTTATTCCTTGCAACTCCCCTCAAGCACTTAATGCACAACTCACAAATGGTATCAAAGTCCTCTTTTGATATGTCTCCCTTTCCTACTATGTTTAACAGCTCTAGGGAGTCTTCTCGAAAGGCCTGAAGAAGGATAATTTTCAAAATGTCCTTATCCATGGTAGAATGACCTAATCTCTATAACGTGTACTTAAAATGTTCCACATAATCCTCCATGTTCTTGTCTTCTTTCTGCATGAACTTAAAAAATAATTCCTTAATATCCCAAGATTTACAGTAATCTTGATACTTCTCAAGGAAATAGGTTTTCATCTCATCCCATGTGGAGATAGTCTTTCCCTTAGACCCATAAACCATTGCAAGGCTATCCCTTTTAATGTAGCAGAGAAGATTTTCAGTTTCTGAGCATCAGTTATATAGTCATATCCCCAACATACAATATCAAATTCAAACAAGAATGTGTCAGGATCTTAAAAAGTTAGCCCATGAAAGCTAGGTAAAGTTTTCAAAGGAATGGGCTTCGTTGGTGCGCCAATCCCATGATCCCCAATTGGGAAGTCAATAATAGAGGTTGTGGGTGCCATGAATATCCTCCAATAATCACTGGGGATTTCAGCATGTTCTGCAGGGAATGATGGAGGGTTTCTTATCACAGGAGTTCGAGTTGCTTTAACATCACTCCCTTTATCCCATGGTGATATGAAACCCATGCAACTTCTTCCTCCCTGTCATAATGGCTTGATTTTTCAGATCCCTTTTCTGCAACTTCTTATTCCCTACTGGAATGGGCTGGTCCCTCATATCTTCTACTTGAAACTTCTTCTTCCTCTATTACCAGTTGTGGTACTCCTTCATCGGGTATACTATTGCATACCTCTTTTGCTGCTGGAAGGGATTGCTATGGTGAATCAACAAGGGGTACTGTGGATAGCACTGGCTATTCTACAGATTGTCCCTCAAATTTTTTTCGAGTACCTTCCCTCATAGCAACATGAGAAGATGCCTCTAATTCAACTTTTGCGATGATTTGCTGGATATAAGTATTCCTTCCCAAATCCTGTCCTTTCTTTGGGGCTTTTCCTCCGCCCATTTTATTCGAATCTCTGTTCATGCAAGTTGGTGAGAGGGAAATATCTAAATTAAGTCACTATGCTTAGGACCTAGAGCAGGATGTCAAAAGACCATTCCCTCCCCGGGATGAGAGATCGATTTTTAGCAAACAAGAAAAGAAAATAGCTAAAAATAAATCTAGGGTTCAGGACTTGGAGCAGGGTGTCAAAAGACCATTCCCTCCCCAAGACGAGAAATACAAGAAAAGAACACGAATACAAGGAAATCTAAATCTCAGGACCTGGAGCAGGGCATCAAAGGACCATTCCCTCCCCAAGATGAGAGATTGGGTTTTAACAACTCAAAAAAATTCAGAATAGTTAACCGAAGTAAGCAACTCGGCCCAAAAACAATGAAAGAAACAAAAATCAAAATACTAAGCTCAGGACTTAGAGCAGCGTATCACTTCCCTACCTAATATGAGAGATTGATCCTCTAGTCAATACAGATCGTGTCTTGCACCTTGTTAGCCTTCCCTGGCAACGATGCCAAAATTTTGGTGTCCGAGTGTGAATAAACCATTAAACCATTTTCCACATTAAAACATCAATCCGGGTGCATACAATTTTCAAGGTAACATGCAAGGTATATGCAGGGGCAAGGTTACAATCTTACATCAACCAAGGATTCACAACTAAGAAATCAAAGCATCATTGTAACAACAATTGGAAATAAATTGTAGAACTTAAAAGACATTCACAACAAGTAATAGAGATTTGTAACATCAATAAAGAATAAGCACACAACAAATCAAACAACATACATAAAATAAATATGCAGCACCTGATCAAAAGAGCGGGCCCAACTCTCTGATCAGGGCCGCGTTAATTCACGGCTAAAGGAAGAACATCAAAATTGCTTGTATTTTATTAATCTATAAAAGAGTTGTTACAATACATATCTTTGTGTGGCTAACCCTTTGCACATGAATAAAATCCCTTTTATACAAATACATGGGTAATAACATATTCCCCAAAGCCTAGCAACTAATGCCCAAAATATACAATAGTTCAGAACAACAACTAATTGCCGAGTGAGCGAGAACAGAAAAGATCCAAAATAAGCTTGAAAACAGCTGTGAGTTGGTAATGTTGTCACAGCATTACCGAACATTTGTTGTGAATCATGGAACTGCTGCTACATGCTGTGAAGGCGATACCTGTTCACCGGAATATGCGAAAATAACAAGTTTTAGTAGTTCGCATAGGGAAAACCCCCGTGACTTTACTTCATCAATTAAATATTCCAAGAGACATTAGAAAGAAGGGTTACCTCATGGGTTTATTACAATAAATGCATATCAATTGGTGCAAAAAGGATGAAAGGATGGGTAAAAAGGTAAGGAAAAGATAAGCAGATTTGGTGCCCAACAAGAGTGTGAATTAACTTTAGCACATTAATTTCCTCAATAGATGCCTTTTCACTTTACATTTGTTGTTAGTTGAGTTAGTGTTACATGAGAAAAATTGATGAAAAGGTGTCATGAGTGTAAGGAAATATTTGGAAAATTTCCATGTGACTAGATTGAGGCTCAAGGGAGTGATGTGGTGTTGATTTGAAGCTCAAAGGGGCATTGTGTTGCTACCTCAGTGCTCAAGATGATAATGTAGCACTTCATTATCCATTAGTGGAGCAATACACTAAGTTGACAAGGCCAAAGATGAGTTCAAGAGGAAGCTTTTGAGAGAAGGTTCAATGATGCATTGTGTCATTGGGTAAAGGCTTAGTGGAGTGACATGAAGGTCCAAGGAAGAGGAAAATTAGGGTTGAGAACTAAAATTTGGCCTTCTATCATTGGCTTGATGGTTAAGGTAGGATATGATGTTGTCTTAAGGCTCGAGAAGGTGATACATTTAAGCTTATATGCTACAAAGTATATTCCAAGTGAATACTTGATGCCATGTCACTATGTGGAGGCTCATACGGGTGTCATATCACTCCACCAAGGCTTAGTGGAGTAGCACACTATCTTGAAAAAACCAAAATTTTCAAGAAAACTGAAGTTAGAGCTTTTCCCTAAATGTCATTTCACTAGGATGAGGAGTTATTAGGTTGATAATATTGTTCGACTAACCATTAGTGATCCCTTATATCATTGGATTGAGAAACAATGCTTAATTAGGCTTAAAATTCTTCCTCGATGGTCTTAAGGCTAATAAAATATTGATCTTATCTAGGGATAGACCCCTCAAGCTTTTCAAAGGTGACTCGTGATATTTTTGATTAGGTGGAGCACAATTTACATCAAGTTTGATTGAAGATCTTATGAAGCAACACCACATCAAGCATAGGATATCTATTTCCTATCACCATCAAGCAAATGGGTATGTGAAAATCACAAACAAAGCATTGGAGAGCATTCTTACCAAGGTTATTAGCATTAGCAGAAACGATTGGGCATACAGACTTGTGGAAGCCACCTGGGCCTACAACAACACTTGGAAGACAACCACTAGATTCACTCCATTTGAGTTGGTTTATGGGAAGAATGCCATGTTTCCTATTGAATTTGAGTACAACACCTTGAGGCTGCCATCTTAGTTAGACTTGTATATCACTACAACACAACATGAAAGGTTGCTCCAACTCAATGGTCTAGATGAATTTAGAATGAAAGCCCTCATGCACACTGAGGTAATCCAACTACAAAGGAATATTTGGCATGATAAGCACATCATAGAAAGGAATTTTTAAGAAGGAGATTGGGCCTTGTTGTGTGATTCCATATTCAAGGATTTAAAGGGGAAGTTAATGACAAGATGGTTGGGTCCCTATCTAATAGAGAACTGTCATGAAAATGGGTCTATCCAAATCAGAAAAATTGATGAGGAAGGGATTCTCTTACTTGTCAATGGTCATAGGTTGAATTTGTACAAGAAATCTTTGTCCAAGAAAGAGTTTTTCAGTTCAATCAACAAAGAGTTAAATGTAATTGGGAGGCTCATAGCCCTCAGTCCACCAAGTTTTTGAAAATAATAATAATAATAAGAGGGCCTAGATGAAAACCTCCATGAGGCATCTGAGGCCAACTCCTGAGTTAGAAACCTCTCTGAGGTAACCCAGTAGCAAAAAAGAGAAGAAAAAAAGATGAAAATATTCCCAAGTGAAAACCTCCTCTGAGGTTCCTAGGGCAAGCATGCAGGTTGAAAACCTCTGCAGAGGTAGGCTGCTTGTCTCAAAAAAGAAGAAGAGAAACACAAAGGGAAGAAGTTCTTATACCACTTTTGCTAACATATTTTATTTGCATGAATCCAAACACTTGATAGAATCGTGGCTACAGGGTAGCATCTACAAGTGTATTCCTCCATTGTTCTGACCACACATTTCATTTCCACACTCCCCACTCACATACCTACCTCTCTCCATTATTCAACCAACAAAAGAATCAAATTCTACCTCCTCACTGTAATGCTATAGGAGGAGCCCAAAATGGTACAGAAGGGGGGTTTGATGGGAAAAAGATGCCATAGGGTCATACTTTCTTTAGGTAATGTTGAGAGAGATACACCAATGTCAATTTCATCACCCATCCACTCCATCTAGTCAAAGTTAGCTCAAATTTCCTCTCTGTCATGCATCTAAAAAAACACAGAAAACCTATGTTTCCATTCTTCCACCACCTACACCACTTCCTCATGATCTTAATCCCATCCTCATAGCTTTCATGACTTTCCCTCAATTTAACATGCAAAATGAGGTCTTGAAAAAGGGGATTAAATGACTACTACAGGAAAGAGAGTCCTCTTATAACATCCTATACAGTCACAACATAACTCCTTAAAATTCTTTTTTTCCACCCATAGAGAGCATCATAGAGCCATTTCTAAAGTAGAGAAGAGGCATGTCATCCTTAGGAAGTAGTCCATCCACTCCACTAGCAACAAATTGGACACGGGGAAGGGACCTACACACACAACAAAGTTATCAATCAAAAGACCATAAAGTTATGAATACTTGAACAGAAACAAGCAAAGAAAATCAATGCCCTTAAGATCACAATGTTATGAGATCCAACTCCAACATGCAAGCATCTCCAACAATTCAATCCACAAATAGGCTCAAGTATGGCAACCCTCACATCTTGCCTATGCGTATAATGCTAAAATGTGTTAATAGTCAAGAAAATAATTTTAATGGGTTGGAGGTGGCTAGTGAACTTGGCCACCCTCGACTAGTAAACTCAAGTTCATTTAGTCACCATGAAACATGGAAATGTCAACTCAAGTGAGGTGGTGATTACGAGGTGTGAGGTGACGATAATGAGGAACAGGATAATTATTACAAGGAGTGGGGACAACAATTCCAAAAAGGAATTTCATGTATGATCCATGTCACCAAAGTGCCTTGATCCTTTACCACAAAATGGAATATTAAGTACTAGGCTCGAATCCATTTGCACCATTTCTCATTTCTAGAAAAAATAGTTAGAGGAAGGACGAGCTAGTGCTATCAGACTACCTAGGGTGCGACTAAGCTGCTTCAAACTATGGTTTCAGGTGCTACAGGAGAAGTTATAGGAGGGAATTGAAGAGATCCAAAGTGACCCAAAGTTTTCCTCAAACCTTCATTCACACGACATAGTAACATTGAAAGGAGTAAATGATCCTTTCCCTCTCTAATTTCCATACCTCTGCGTGGAAAATTTTGCCTGAAATAAGTGCCTTGTAGCAAGTAATTATACAGTAATTCCCTTTTGGAAATTTTCATATGTAAGAGCAAGATAGGGTCAAAGAAAGGTATGTTTTGTTAAGAAATTATTGGCATCCTTCTCCTCTTTGATAAAAAGGGAAAATTTGACACTGTCTCTACAACCGAGACTTCTCTAAGGCCAAAATTTGAAATACACCCAAGTATCCTTGAGAGGGAGTAGTAGGAGAAATGGGGGAAGGGTTTAAAAGAAGATAGCCCACATACACAAAGAGAATTCATCAACATCCTCCTATTATAAGTATTTTTCAAAGACATTAGTGGTTGGGTTTCTTTGAGTTGTTGCATAACCTAGGAATTTTCCATGACACTAAATCCTTAGGGAGGAGATAGTACCACCACTGTTGTTAGAAGCCTTGCCATCTCTCTAAATGTTGAAACCATAAGCAGAGTGACTAAGTTACCCTTAGGAGCTCGATGGAGCAAGGAGGAGAAAGCAGTAAGTGTTACAGCCAGGAAGAACTTTTTCATTCAGAGAGGGAATCCCATAGAAGATAAGAATGGAGTAAGAAGAGAAATCCTACCTTACCCCTAGGATGAAGTGGCCTATCACATTCTCAAATACATATCTAGTGAGGGGAGGCTGAGTGTTGTATATGCCTATCATTTTAGGTTACTCCATAAGCTAAGATTCAAAGCAGGTTTACCAATCCCACAGAGACTAAGTGTTCCCCATTTCCTCCTACAATCAATCATTGAAATGAGCTAGAAGGTGAGGGAAGGGAAGCATCAACACATTTCCCACCGTGGCCTCATTAAGTTAATTATGATGGATGCTTTAAGTCACTTAAGGAACCTTGTGCTATGGACTAATTTTGTAGACATGGACAGGGAAGTATTCATTGAAACCCAAGCCATCACACCTAAAGAAAATCCAACCTATAGCACTAGAGGTAGGGGAGGAAAACAAAGGAAGAAGAGGCAGGAAAACAGAGGAAGAAGAGGTAAGAAAAACAAAGGAAGAGGAAGCATATATTAAGGAAGAAGAAGGAGAGAAACAAGTAGAAGAAAAAGAGAGCCCTGAGGAGACTTCAAAGCCTCAAGGGATAGAGAAACAAGGACATAAAACTAGTCTCTCTATAGGACATACTAACCAAGAAGTGGTTGCAACATTGGCTACATTGGGCACACCTGTAAAGTCTAAAAGGAGGTAGCCAAGGCAAGGTCCCCTATACTTCAAAATAAGAAAGAGCACCAATATTAGGCAAGGGAAACAACAACCTCCTTAAAAAATCCCTATCACTATTGATGAGTCACCAATAAAAAAGGAATAAGTAGGACCTAGTGAAGGGAAGATTGAGGAGGTTACCTCTCTTAAGGCCAAAACCAAGCCACCTGTGATATCTGTGGGAAGGTCCACCATTAGTGAAGTCACCTTCAAGAGACTCAAGACAAAAACTTCCATTGGACAAGCATAAAAAGAGGATCTACAAGAGGAACCAAAGTAACTACAAGACAAATAGGGGATGCTACATGAGCAGAAAGAGAAGTTGCTGGAAGGATCAACCACCTTCAGAAAGGATAAAAAAGGCCTCCAAGAGCTATAGGAGTCTGAGCCACATACCAGTCTAGAATCCCACTACAAATTCATTGGGGGGGTAAGATTATACCCAAGAAGTTTTCCATCCCACTCTTCTTTGAATTAGAAAAGAAAAGAGGAAGGAAACATAGATGGATGCAGATTACCAAATCCAAAAATGTAGAAGATGTGGGCCTAATGGAGGAAAAGATCAATGAAATGGGAAAGGAATTAAGTGACCTAAAACTAAGGGAGTAAATCATGAGGGAGAAGCTACATGAAGAGAACATAAGACTAAAAGAACAACTGCAAGAAAAGGAAACACAACTTGCTACTATGGAAAGTTTCTCTATGGAATCCATACAATGCAGGAAACAATCCAAATCCTATGCTCTTTTTCTCAAGGAGCAATGGGTGAAATTACAAATAAAGGCACTAGCAAAGTATGGGTATTTGCCTTTCCAAGGCTATGGGAAATTTATTGAGTTTTGCAAAAAGATAAGTATGGAGGAGAGGGCAAAACTAGCTAAGTTTTATATGCATAATCTACTCCTAACAGATCAGAATTTTTGGGACCCCATTTCATGATTGGGATACATGCAACTCATGGAATTAGCATCTTGGTTAACACATGAGGATACAAGGTTTGAAGAAGCAAAGAAGGTGATGGCCAAGGAAGAGAAAGAGCCCTTATACATCAGAGAAGAATTGGTAATCCCTACAACTGTCATCAATAATCACAACCTCATCTCCTTTGATTCTGATTTAGCACCTAAGTAGATAGCAACCCAAGAGAAATCCATTCTACATTTTGCGGACACTTTTAGGATGTTAGGAACAAAGAGTCTACAAGCTTGTCAGAGATGGTGGCATTCCTTGCCCCACAATCTACAAATAAGAGAGTATCACTCTCTTGAAAGGTCAAGGAATGCCTTGGAAAGAACCCCATTGTACAAAAGAATCATGCAAAGACTGAAGATCAAACTAATAGGACTCAAACTCAGTCCACCCTTGTTGTTGGGATTACAAGAAGGAAGAAACTAGGCAGAAGAACAAAAGGTATAGACAAAGATAGAGACAAATGTTGATTTTTATCTGCAGGAAGGCACACCATCTAGGGCACCTTGGGATGTTCAAGACGTCACTAGGGCCATGAATGAGCTTCATATGGATGACTAAGTTTCTTAGAGGATGAGAAACACCTTTAATAGGGTGGTGATGATGGGTCCCTTTAAGAGGAATATTTTGAAGTTCCTTATGCTATCCTCCAACCCTTAAAACTATCCTTTTCTCACATTAATTTACATTTTTAGTCATAATATGCTTAGTAAGAAGATTAAAATGTGTTTGTCATATTTTGAGGCCTAATGTGATTAAATTGTAGGAAAAAGAGGAATGTTTGAGGCATTTATGATCTAAAAATGAAGATCTTCAATTACTTTTAAGGTATTACAGACTCATGTGCATGGATTTTCCTATACTACTTAGTGCAACAGATTGATAAGATTGTGAATAATATAGACAATGAGTAGCCAGAGAAACATAATAGACAAACACACATAAACACAACAAGTTTAATATGGATTTCACCCAAAACTCTTGGGCTACGTCTCCTGG
This sequence comes from Pinus taeda, assembly GCA_000404065.3. Classification (NCBI taxonomy): domain Eukaryota; kingdom Viridiplantae; phylum Streptophyta; class Pinopsida; order Pinales; family Pinaceae; genus Pinus; species Pinus taeda. The sequence continues at coordinate 14,717 of APFE030426918.1, read as the reverse complement.
TCCAACCTTCAGTGGTGACCTCTCTATTATGTCTTCAAGAGCAAAGTTTTACAAAGTGTGAGCTCAAATTGAGTCTCAACACAACAAATACAAATAGCAGGAGTTTTGCTTGAATCCCTCAAGCCTCTCTGAGTACACAAACTCTTTCTCTCCTTCTCTGTATCTATTTTCTCTCTATCTCAGCACTGCTTATTCTGTCTTCTGTCTTTTGTGGCTTTAAAGCCAATCGGTGCTGTCTGTTCATTTTCCTCTTCTCGGGCTCTCTGGGTCCCAGTCTCTGTTCGCTCAAATCCCCTATCAGTGTTAACCAATCATGGCATAACGTCTTTAGGGAAGGTGGCCACTTGTTTTGCAACGAAAAGGACCATCAGGCCTTTGAAATCCCCAAAAATAATGTTCTCTATCTACACAGAGAAATACAATAAAAACACGGGAAAATTCGCCAAACTGTCATTTATCGGACTTCAAATATCCTTAAATCTGCTAGATACTCCTATCGAGTCTGCCTGTAATCGCTATTGCAAGTCGCAAGTGCCCCTGTGCCATGGTTTCCTTTGTATTTGCAAAAATACATTAAAACACTGAAAATCCCACAAAATAGCTTTATGTCGAATTTGAAATGTTATATATTTGCATCTATAAGTTCCATCGGGTCTGGTTTTATCGCATCGGGCACATTTCCTTTATATTTCATTTATTTGGTGAAAATGCGAAATACACAGAAAAATGTTGTTTTCTAGATCTCAAAATATGTTAAATATCATCTATAACCCCATCGGGTCCAACTATCGCAAGTGATATTTATATCGGTCCCGCTCCATTGTATTACTCTGACGCGATGTTGTGATGTGATTGATCACAATCGCATATCGCATAGACCCCACGCCATTTGTAAGCACTCCTTTGTAATTTGCCGATTACGATATTACGAGTTAACATGGGCCGTCGATCTGCGCACTTGATCGACAGTCCTTGTTGATCCGTGTTGATCGCTCTCACATATTTCATATGGTAGCTCCGATAGCCTTTGCCGATTGCGATATGCCGATCAGATCTGCACTGCTGATCGACCAAATCCGACGGCTCCTGATAGTGTTTTCCGCCATTTTGTGAAGGTTTTCGTTTTGCAATAGTTTTGATTTTGAAGACTTAGAGGGTGTTTTAGATCCATTTTGGATCATGCCTTCCCACTGAAAAAGCTTTTGGACCACCAAAAGTTGGTTTTTAAGCATCGATCGAGTGAGGATATAGCTTCCTCACTTGTCCAAAACCTATCCATCGTGCGCTACTTGGTTTTGAACCTTTGAGTCTGATTTTGAGGTAATCAACATCCCCTCTGCATGTAGTTCTCACCTTCGTATCGAGAACTGTATCTTCCTACAATTCATTGAGATACTTAGGTAACAGATCATCAATAGAAGGCAACTGACTTTTCTCTTTGGGATCTTCAATCAATGAAGGTTCAAACAGTCTCAAGTGTTCTGCATTAACCACTGAATAGATGTGCATGTAAGCTAGCAAATCAAGGCAAAAAGCATTCTCACCAATTTTCCCAAGTATCTTGAAAGGCCTATGCCTTATTGGCTTCAACTTCTTATCTTCACCCTGCATTCTATCCTTGTTGATGTACAGCCAGAATTGATAACCAACTTGGAAGCTATGCTCAATTCTATGCTTGTCATGCCTTGCCTTGTACTTCGTCTGGCTTCTTTCTAGCTATTGCTACACTGCCTGGTGAATTTCTTGGATTTGTTCAATGAACTTGGTTGCTTTATCCACATTACTATGTCCATCAACTGCTATGTATTTATCAAAGACAAAATCCAAGGGAGACTTCAGTGTAAAACCAAAACAAGTCTCAAAAGGAGATCTCTGTGTAGAAGAGTGCTTGGCACGGTTGTAAGCATGTTGCACATAACACAAATGTTCATCCCAAAGCTTGGGATGATTGCTGCAATAGCCCCTGAGCAACTGGATCACTATCATGTTGACCACCTCTATTTGGCCATCTATCTATGGATGGAAGGCTGTGCTCTTCTTCAATCTGGTATCCATCAATTCCCACAGACTTGACCAAAACTTCGCAACAAATCAGGAATCTCGATCAGATACAATGGAAGTGGGTAACCCAAAATGAACCCATATGTGCTGAAAGAACAACTTCGCAATTTATTCAATTGTATTTTGCTTGTTACAAGGTATTAAAATACACATTTGCTGAACTTGTCCACAATAACATATAAATAGTCATGACCTTTTCTAGTTTTTGGCAATCCCCCAACAAAGTCCATGGAAACACTTTCCCAAGGACGAGAAGGAACTAGAAGTGGAGTGTACAAGCCTAATTTTCTATTATTGGGCTTGCTTTTAGTACACATGGTACACCCTTTAATATATTAGAAACGATTTCATGCATCCTTGGCCAATAAAAGAACCTTTGCGGTTGTGCAATTGTTTTACTTACACCAAAATGACCTAATATAAGAGGAGTATGTGCTTCTCGGATTATGTTAACTCTTTTAGTTTTTGGAATGCATATCTTTCCCAAATGATACAAGACTTGGTCCTTAACACAATAATCCAATTCTTCTACTTGTTTGCCATGACTTAAAGTTGCATATACATCTTTAAAATCTATGTCTTGAGCATATTGTTCAATGTAGCTTTCATGCATTACAGAGTTATGCTTAAGTATAGTGGATGCATTTATGATTGGTCTAGATAACATATATGCAACCTTATTGTGTATGCCCTTCTTATATCTTACGACAAGATGAAACTGCTATAGAAAATACATCCACCTATAGTGTCTTGATTGCTGCAATTTAGTTTGTGAGTGCAAATATTGAAGTGGCTGATGATCTGTATGGATGATTGTTTCTTTGCCCATTAAGTAATGTTTCCACTTTTTCACACTCTATACTAATGCATACAATTATTTATCATGTGTGGGATAATTAACTACTGCAAAATTAAATGTCTCAGAATGATAGCATATGGGTTTACCATGTTGCATCAACACTACTCCCATGGCATAGTCACTGGCATCTGTTTCAATCTCAAATGGTCGTTGAAGATCTGGTAGTGCTAGTACTGGTGTTGTACTAATTTTTTATTTCAAGGTGTTGAAGGCTTTTTGTTGTTTGCCTCCCCACTAAAACACCTTGTACAATCCTGTTAAAGCATGTAAGGGAGCTGCAATCAAAGAAAAGTTAGCAATAAACTTTCTCCAATATTGTGCTGCTCCTAGGAAACTCCTAACTTCTGTAGCAGATTTGGGTTTAGTCCAGTTCACAATGACTTCAACCTTAGAGGAATCTATCTTCAATTCACCACCCCCTACAATATGACCCAAATAATTTAAAGATGTTTTGCCAAATTCACATTTTGATAACTTAACATAGGGATTTTCTCTTTTCAAAACATCTAGAGTCTGCTTTACATGCTTCAAATGTTCTTCCCATGTTTTATTGAAAATGAGAATGTCATCTAAATATACAATTACAATATCATCATAAAAGGTCGGAGTACATCATTCATAACTCTCATGAAAGTGGCAAGAGCATTAGTTAAGCCAAAGACATAACCAACCATTCATACAGCCCTGGCTTTGTTTTGAAAGAAGTCTGCCATGTATCTTGTTCTGCTACTCTGACCTGATCATAGCCACTACACAAGTCCAACTTGGAAAAGTAAACTGCTTCTTTTAGCTAATCTAATAGATCATCAATGCGAGGAAGAGGATAAAGATTCTTGATCGTTATTTTATTTAGTGCTCTGTAATCAATTGACATCCTCCACAAACCATCTTTCTTTCTCACCAACATGATTGGAGATCCGCATTGTGATGTGCTTGGTCTTATGAACCCTTTATCGAGCAAACCCTGTACCTGCTTCTTGATCTCTGCATTCTCTAAAGTAGATAACCTATACATTCTAATGTTAGGCAATGGAGCATCTTGCTGCAAATGAATATCATGTACTCTTTCCCATTTGGGTGGCAGACCTTTAGGTTCTTGAAATAGGATATCATATTTTCAAACAACTTTTTCTAAATAAGCTTTCTGTTTAGCATCACAGCCCTCAAATACGTTGGTTTTATCAAGGTTCTTTTCCTTTACAACCATTAGTAAAAATTGCTTGCAAAAAAGTTACGATTCTTTTCATCTGCCCTGAATTTATGAGAGAGTAATTATTTTTGAGTTTATGAGCTCTTACATTACATTCTATTCCATCTTTAGTGAGTTGATACTTATTTTCAGTTCTATAGAAAATGGCTTTTCTATCATACAAGTAAGGACTTCCTAAAACAATTCCACATATATCCAAGGGAACTATATCTAACTCAACCTCATCTACAAATGTTGACCCAATAGCAAACCTAAGTTTACATTGTCTAGTCACTTGTAGCTTTGCCTTATCACATACCCAACCTAATGGATATGGATTCTTGTGAGGTGTTGTTAGTAATCCCAACTTCTTTACAATTGCTTCAGAAATCAAGTTTACTTGTGATCCACTATCAAATAAAGTATCAATCTTTTGATGCTTGGAAACAACTCTAATATGAAAAAGCTCATGTATTTTCTTCATTATCAATAGATTGATAGAGTTACTTGTAGATGCTGCAGAATTTTACCTTTTATACCTGTGGCTGTGACTATTGTTTCAGCACCTGAGTCTGACCCCAAGTCTTTCTGAATAACAGCATCAGTCTTCTTCTTCTTACCACCGAACTTCTTGGGTTTTAGCTCCAGATGCAAAGACCAACAATGTTCATCATCGTGTCCATACTTCTTGCAATGAGTGCATGAAGGTTTGTCCTTCTGTACAACGTTTGCCTTCCTCTCTTTCCATTTCAGCTTCTTCTTTTCCTTGCTCTTGCTTGCAGAGGGTTTTGATGATCCCCCAATCTCTGGGTTCACATTCTTGCCTCTAGCCTCTAGATGTGAAGCCTGAACTGACACATCATCTAGGCTAGTGGGGTTAAACACGAGAATGGTGTGCCTAAAATAGCTATGCAGAACACCTATATACTTCAACAAAGTTTCAGGTGAGTCTAGAGAAATTCCTAGAGTTAAAGCTCTCTTTCTAAATTCCTGGGTATAACTTTGCACACTTTTCCCCTTAATTGGTGAAGAGTTTTCCAACCCATATGCTTGTTGCATATAAGCTAGTGGATAGAATTTTTTTTTAATGGCAGAAACAAATTCACTCCAGGTAGAAAGAATTTTACCATGCTTCTTCAAATAAGCTTGTGTCCTGCCTTCCCACCACACTAGGGCAGTTCCTCCCAGGCGAAGGCTAGCCAGCTGAATTTTTCTCCTTTCTAAATTGATGTTCTGCACCCTGCAATATATATCAATATGTCTAATCCAATTATCTAGATTTTTTGCATTTAATTCTCCATCATAGATTGGAAAATCAAATTTTACATCTAATTTAATCAAATATGTTTTCTTCTTTTTCTTTTCAGGGATAGGAGATGAGGATGATGGAGGTGATGGTGGAGGAGATGATGGAGGAAGCTTTTCCCTTTCCCTTTTCCTTCTGGGGAATATAGAGAAGGTTCCTCTGCTCCTTTATCTTGTTTGGGTGTCGAAGTGGTTTCACCTTGACCCTTCTTGAATTCTCGATACATCTTTTCTATCATGGCTCTCATGGTCATGAAACTGTCCATGAATTGAGATTTTGATTCCAATGGGACTTGTTCTACCATTTTCCTCCTAGGATAGACTCTTCCAATTTATGGATTAGCCTCAACCAGTTCTCCTTCTCCTAATTTTAGCTTTGACCTAGTTAGAATTCAACAATCCAGCACAATCTTGTCTAACCCTAGCAAACCTAAAGCTCTGATACCACTTGATCTGAAAATGAAGATCTTAGATTACTTTTAAGGTATTACAGACTCATGTGCATGGATTTGCCTATACTACTTAGTGCAACGGATCAATAAGATTGCGAATAATATAGGCATCGAGAAATTAGAGAAACATAATAGACAAATACACATAAACACAACAAGTTTAATATGGAGTTCACCCAAAACTCTTGGGCTACGTCTCCTGGTCCAGCCTTCAGTGGTGACCTCCCTATTATGTCTTCAAGAGCAGAGTTTTACAAAGTGTGAGCTCAAATTGAGTCTCAACACAACAGATACAAACATCAGGAGTTTTGCTTGAATCCCTCAAGCCTCTCTGAGTACATAGACTCTTTCTCTCCTTCTCCGTCTCTGTTTTCTCTCTGTCTCAGCACTGCTTGTTCTGTCTTCTGTGGCTTTAAAGTCAGTCAGTGCTGTCTATTTGTTTTCCTCTTCTCGGGCTCTTTGGCTCCCAACCTCTATCCGCTCAAATCCCCTCTGAGTGTTAACCAATCATGGCATAACGTCTTCAGGGAAGTTGGCCACCTGTTCTGCAACGGAAAGGACTGTCGGGCCTTTGAAATCCCCAAAAATAGTATTCTCTATTTACACAGAGAAATACACTAAAAACACGGGAAAATTTGCCAAACTGTCATTTATCGGACTTCAAATATCCTTAAATCCGCTCTATACTCCTATTGGGTCCGCCTATAATCACCATCACAAGTCACAAGTGCCCCTGTGCCATGGTTTCCTTTGTATTTGTAAAAATACATTAAAACACTGAACATCCTACAAAATGGCTTTATGGTGGATTTGAAATGTTATATATTTGCATCTATAAGTTCCATTGGGTCCGGTTTTATCGTATTGGGCACATTTCCTTTGTATTTCATTTATTGGGCCAAGATGCGAAATACATAGAAAATGCCATTTTCTGGATCTCAAAATATGTTAAATATCATCTATAACCCCTTCGGGTCTGGCTATCCCAAGTCATATTTATATCGGCCCCGCTCTGTTGTATTACTCTGACGCGATGTTGCAATGTGATTGACCGCAATAGCATATTGCATAGACCCCGGGCCGTTTGTAAGCGCTCCTTTGTAATCTGCCGATTTCAATATTGCGAGTTAACCTGGGCCGTCGATCTGTGCGCTTGATCGACAGTCCTTGTTGACCCACGCTGGTTGCTATCACATATTTCACATGGTAGCTCCAATAGCCTCAGATAGCCTCCGACGATTGCGATATGCCGATCGGATCTGGACCGTTGATCGGCTAGATCCGACGACTCCTGTGTGTCAATTCTTTGACCTCCGATAGGCCTGTTTTCCACTGTTTCTTCAAGTTTTTCTCTCCCATAGTGTTTTCTGCCATTTTGTGAAGGTTTTCCTTTTGCGATAGTTTTTATTTTGAAGACTTAGAGGGTGTTTTGGATCCATTTTGGAACAATTTACTATGCAGGGGTTTGATGGAGAAAACCACGAGAGAATCTAGGGGGATTTTCCACGTCCTTAACTCTCTAACTTGACTTAGGATCATAGGATGCTCACCCATGGCTTGAATTCACTAGTAATTGAGGGATTGCAAGTCCATGTGAAGATCAAGGAGATCCAAATCCACAATTCTCTATATCTTGGAGGGAATCACTCCTATTTTCATGGGAGATTCCATCAACTACCTTTTTATATAAATAAACCAGTTGAAAGGCTCATTAGGATTCGAGTTTTTGATTAAGCTAAGAGTAGCTACTAAGAATAATGCTTGACATTATTATTCTTAACTTTCGTGTGATGTATGAGACTACTATTTTTTGCTAATGAGAATTTTTCCATTGATCTGCATCTGAACTAGTTTTAGAGGGTTGAAACCATTAGGTTTGGGCCCAATCGAGAGGCTTTAAGCCATGAACAGATAGAGAACAAAACGTAGAAGGAGGAGAACAGAGACAATCAAGAAAGAGGTAGTGAAGTAAGAAGCAGAAAATAGAGAGCCGAGATGACCTACAGAGTTAAGGTAACATCGAGCAAACAGAACCAGGCTTGAGAGGTTCAAGCAATCCCTGTGAGGAGATTTGTCAGGAATTGAGCACCACATTGGACTCATCCCATTAAAGACCAGAGAGGTCGAGACTTGGTAAGGAAAGAGTCTGTGCACTCAAGTGGCTTGGGGAATCCAAGAACCACCCTACCAAGCATTATCTGTTTCAGGAGACTCAAGTTGAGCTCCTCATTGTAAATCTTTGCTTTGAAGACATAATAAAAGAATGCCACCACAGAGAGCTGGACCGGAGACGTAGCCCTGGAGAATAGTGTGAACTCCTTATTAATATGACGTGTTCTTGTATTTTCTTACTTTGTTTCTCTTACTGTTTTCCATTTTCCAGTGTCTGTGTATTTTGCAATCTGATCGATCTGTTGCCTAAAATAACATAGACACACACTAGCACATGAGTCTGTAATACCTTCGTTCATTAATTATTTAACTGAGGTCACTCACGAGTGGTTTTCATATCAAGTGGTATCAAAGCTCAAGGCTGTTAAGGTTAGACAAGCTTGTGTTGGATTTAGTTGTTGAATGCTAACTAGATCAAAGCTCAAATTAGGAGAAGGAGAGTTGGTCGAAACTAATCTTGAAATTGGGAGAGTCTATCCTCGAAAGACAATGTCAGAGGAAGGTTCTATGGGGCCAGACCCTCAATTTGTAGATAGTTTCCTAGCCATAAAGTCCATGGTAGAGGAAATGTATAGGGACTTTAGAAAACATAAGGATGAAGATTCATTAGGCTCCAAACAAGATAAAGGAGAAGAAGAGTCTTTCCTTCATGACCACTCAAAAGGAAAAGGGAAAGAGGAAAGCTTTCTCACACCTCCTAATAGCCCTGAACATAAAAAGAAGGCATCTTTGATTAAACTAGATGTCAAATTTGATTTACCTATATAATATGGAGAGTTGAATGCAAAAAATATGGACAATTGGATTAGACAAATTTATGTTTATTGCAGAGTGTAGAGTATCGACTCAGACAAGAGAAAGATTCAGCTGGCAAGCCTGCGCCTTGGAGGCACTGCCTTAGTTTGGTGGGAAGGCAGGACCCAAGTTGACATGAAGAGACATGGTAAGACTATCTCTGTCTAGAGCGAATTTGTTTCTGCAATCAAAAAATAGTTCTATCCATTGGCCTACATGCAGCAAGCCATGATGAGCTAGCAAACTCTTCTATAGTTGAAAGGGAAAAGTGTACAGGGATACACTCAAGAATTTAGAAAGAGAGCATTGATTCTAGGAATCTCATTAGACTCACCTGAGACTTTGTTGAAGTAAATTGGTGGTCTACATAATTACATGAGGCACATTATCCTCATGTTTAATCCCACTAGTATAGATGAGGTATTTGTACAAGCTACTCATCTAGAAGCTAGAGGAAAGAATGGAAGTCCAGAAGTTGGGGGATCATCCCAACCCACTGCAAGTAAGAATAAGAAGAAAAGAAAGCATAAATGGAAAGCAAGGTAGGGTAACACTGCATAGAAAAGCAAGGCTTCATGCACTCACTGTGAAAAGGATGGGCATGATGATGAGCACTATTGGATTCTGCATCCAGAGTTGAGACCTAAGAAGTTCGAGGGCAAGAAGAAGAAGACTGTTGCAGCTATTCAGAAAGATTTGGGGTTAGACTCAGGAGATGAAACAACCATTGCAACCACAAGTATAAAAGGTAAGAATTCTTAAGCATCTACTAGTAATTTGACACAATCTACTATTGATGAAGAAAATGAGGGAAAAAGACATGAGCTTTTCCATATTCGAGTTATTTTCAGACATCAAAAGATTGATACTTTGTTTGATAGTGGCTCACAAGTAAATTTAATTTCTGAAGCAATTGTAAAGAAGTTGGGATTAGTAACTACACCTCACAAGAAACCATACCCATTAGGATGTTTGAATGATAAAGCACAACTACAAGTGACTAGACAATGCAAACTCAATTTTTCTTTTGGGTCAGCATTTGTAGATGAGGTTGAGTTAGACATAATTCCTTTGGATATATGTGGAATTGTTTTAGGAAGTCCTTACGTGTATGACAGAAAAGCTATTTTCTATAGAGCTGAGAACAAGTATCTACTTGTTAAAGATAGAATCGAATAGTTTGTAAGAGCTCATAAGCTCAAGAATAATTATACTCTCATAAACTCAGGGCAGACGAAACAAATGATATATTCATGCAAACAATTCTTACTGATGGTTGTAAAGGAAAAGAAACCTGATAAAACCAATGTATTTGAAGGCTCCAATGCTAAATAGCAAGCTAATTTAGAAAAGGTTGTTTCAGAGTATGATACCTTGTTTCAAGAACCTAAAGGTTTGCCATCCAAAAAGGAAATAGTGCATGATATTATTTTGCAGCAAGATGCTCCATTGCCTAACATTGGAATGTATAGGTTGTCCGCTTTAGAGAATGTTGAAATCAAGAACCAAGTGCAGGAGTTGCTCGAGAAGGGGTTCATCAGACCTAGCAGATCATCATGTGGGTCACCAATCGTTTTGGTGAGAAAGAAAGATGGCTCGTGGAGAATGTGCATTGATTATCGAGCACTGAATAATATAACAATAAAAAATCGTTATCCCTTTCCTCGCATAGATGATCTTTTAGATCAATTGAAAGAAGCTGTTTATTTCTCCAAGCTAGACTTGCATAGTAGATACCATCAGGTCAGATTTGTAGAACAAGATGCATGGAAGATTGCTTTCAAAACAAAGCAAGGATTGTATGAGTGGCTGGTTATGCCTTTTGGCTTAACTAATGCTCCTGCTACTTTCATGAGATTAATGAATGATGTACTC
>APFE030426917.1:162940-187936 GCA_000404065.3 Pinus taeda | reverse complement strand
AAGAGTTATGGAATACACAGGAAACACATACACAGTTAAGAGAAACTTATTGATTCAGCAAATGACACAGGAATTCTGCAACAAACAGAGCTTTACATATCCATCTTCAGACATCGTTGGAACCAGAAATATCCATCAGCAATTTGTATTATCAAAAAAATCTCCAGAATACAACAGAGCTCTTCAGAAAGAATTACATTACAACCGACCCTCAATGCGTTATCTGAGGGGATATATATACAAAATAGGGTATAAAATATCTCAGTAGAGAGTTATTGTGCAATAAATTGCACCACCAACTCTCTTAAAAAAAGTAAATGACAACATAAATATAGCATTTAATGCTGAGATAGCTGATATTTTTCTGTCAGACAGATTTGACTTTATGGCTCTGGAAAGTAGGCTGTAGTTGTGCCTTTAACTCCGCGTTAATTTAGCTTGTTGTCTGGGTGCATTGCTGAGTCACCTGTACGACTGCTTGTTTTACCTGTATGCTGATCTTCCTGCTGACCTGTAAACTTTGATTTTTCTCAAAAAAGGCAAAAAGAAAGTGGAATTATCTGGGAAAAATCTCCAGCACTGCTTGCCACCAATCAGCTGGGGGTAGCTGATGCCTCCTCATTTTTACCACTGTTTCATATGCCTCTGTATGTCTATAAATGTTTGGAGATGATTTATTTCATGTTCAATAAAGTACAGATTTTCCAGCTTGTCATAGAGAGATTGCCCAGAGGGAGGCCCTGCTTCTTCTGTGGATCTGCTGGATGCAGTGAGCTGGTTTTCAACATAATTGTTGATCCTTATCATATACGGATTATATGACAGCAGCTGTCCTGTGCCAGTCACTAGGCTTGGCAATCCTTTGTCCTGTAGTATAGCCATTTTAGCTCTAAATTCATCTATCTCTGCCTTCATCTCCTGACACTTCCTCTCCAACGTTTGAGTAAAATTCCTTAAGGTCAATACCTTTTTGGCTGTGAGGATTGTATTTCTTTTGCTGCTTATTTGTAGAGCGGCCAGTTCCTCTCTAATGCGGTTATTGAGGAAATGAATCATTTTGGTGGCCTGCTCGGGCATTATTCCCAGGGCTGTCCTAGCTCTCTGAATCTCCACATGAGCTACATCTATTAGCTCAACCTGTTCAAAAATTGCCTAAATGGACCTCCATTGGTCCTGTATAGATTGGCCAATTTCGGCCCAAATAATCTTCTTTATTTCTGCTAGGGTTTTACCTAGCATCAATTCCTTTTCTAGAGTTTTCACTTTGACATCCAAGGCCTTTATTTCTCTTTGCTTTTTTGCCACTGTCATCTTTGATTTGTCATAACTGGCCTCCAGCTTGGCTAGTTTTTCCTTGGCAATATTTATTTCAGTGACTTGAGTTTCTAGCTCTTTAACAACCTTCATCAACTCCTCCATGCCCATGTTGGATTCTGCTACCGCTGTTGCTTCTATTGTTTCTCCTTTTGCTGATGTAGCTGTAGTAGGTGCTGGAATAGCAGGAGGGGCTACTGCTGCTTGTGTTGGAGGGGAAAGTTCAAGATTTTTTGAAGTTTGAGGGGGCTGGGAGGCTGATTCCCCTTGCTTGTCCTGCAGAGCTTTCTCTAATTCTGCCTCCATTTGTAGTATCCTTTGGTTCATAACTAGAAGCAGCTCCATAGCATTATCCACCTGCTTTTCTTGTGCAAGCTCTGCCGTTTCAGGATGAATGGTAGGAGGCAATTTTGCCTGTCTTCTCAGTGCAGCAATATCATTCTCTTTCTTCTTCATAAGGGCTCTAACACCCTTTGGGTCCTTTGGATCATGTCCCAAATCAACAATTATGTCCTCCAGAGTCTTTATTCTGTTGTCTTTTGCAGAGGAGGACAGCCTTTCAAAATCAAGCTGCCTATTTGTGTTCTTCAAGGCTTCCTTTAGCTGATGGGCCAGCATTGCCCTGTCAGCAAGTGTTGCATACACCATTTCCCCAATCTGTTTGTGAGCTCAATCTGATCCATGGGGTGTATGTCTTTATAAAATACCTCCAGGTTTGTCCTATAGTAATCTGCTGTGGTCTTTGGATGTGGGACTTTTGGCTTCAGATGAGTGAAGATCATCTTTTCTTCCTTCAGATCATAGGCAGCCATCAAACTTTGCTTCTTGGCTAGGGTTGTATTCGGGAATTGCTCATAGAGTTGCACCCTTATCAACTCATTTTGTGCCTTGATCTCTTTGAAGCCTTCTTTAACTATAGTTGGTTTCTTGCCCTGTTGTCTTGATGAGGACACCTCTATGGTATGTTGCTGGGCCTGTTCTAGCTGAAATGAGCTAGTAGCAGTCTGTTGGCTTGTTTGCCTTTCTTTGTTGTGGCTTTCTGCCAGCTCTTCACTTATGTCTCATTCTTCGGTTTCAGGGTCTATTATTGGCCTCTTGGCCTCTGGTTGTTATGATGACCCTGTTGGAGGTGTGACCTCCTCTCTATCTCTCTTTTTCCCTCTCTCATCATTGAGAGGAGTCTGCAAAACTGGGTTTTGAGTTTGTTCAGTTTGCTATGGAGGGGCCTGCTCTGATTGTTGATCCTTTGATGTGCTAGGATGCCCTGTCTCTACCTCTTGCTGTTCATCCATCTTCTCCTTTCCCTTTGCTGTAGTTGTTGTGGCTGGAGCTTGCTGGATGTCCTGTGCAGCTAGAGCAGTAGAGGTGCCTTCTCTTGCTTGGACTGGTTGCTTGAACAAGACCTGTTGACAAGAGTCTAAGTCAAGAGTTTTTTCCAAGTCCTTTACAGTCTGCTCCATTATTTCTTCCTTAGTCAATTCCTCTAATATTGATTTTGGTACCCATTCATCTTGATTAGCAAAGTGTTGTATTTGTGGGATTGGGCAATGCTTATAGGCTAGCAGCCTATATTTGACCCTCCTGGCACTGATGAAATCTTCAGGGTCATAAGGTACCCACCAGAAGCTTCTTTTGAGTTTGAGCTGTTGTCCTAGTGTTTGATTAGCTTCTTGCCAACCATCTTCATTTTTCATGACAAATGGGCCTAGGTGGTCCCTGAAATTTAGGTTGGCTTTCTTCTTCGCACTATGAAAATGTGTCAGATCAGAGTTTATAAGCTGTCTGTAGTACTCCAGGGCAAATAGCCTCATAGGCACATATTTTGGGAGCCTGTAGGGACAAAGCTCACAACCATAAATTCTGATGATAGTGTGATTTTGGTACAAGTACCAATCACCAATTTTGTAACTCCTGGATAGCTACAAGATTTTCTACATATCCTTGGACAATCTGATAGGAGGGGTCCTCTTTAAGAGGCATGTGACTGGATACACAAACTGATCAATGAATTCATAGTATGAGTAGAGGGAATTTTGGACTTGGTGGAAGACGGAAGACCAGAAGATCACAGACCTCCTCTCACCCCGTGAGTCTAGCTTCTTGATTGAGCACTAGAAGCAATCTGTTTTGTAGTACAAGGACATGTGATAGATGTATGAGGAATATTTGAATATTGCCTCCCTCTTCAGTCTTGTCAATTGATCATGTATCTTATTGGCAATGTATTTGGCATAATTGTATTTCATAGCAGGGGGCTTCACAAGGCTATATGCAAAGAGCATGACCAGCACAGTTAGATCAACATGTTTACTTGTAGTGAACCCCAGCACCGAGGTTAGCATATCTACCAGTAGCTCGCCAACCTCATTGAAATCTGCATAGGAAAAAGGAGGTGGCCCAGAAGGTTGGCAGTCTGCCTTCATGAATTTCCTGGCTATTGCAGCAATGTCTATGCTAGAGAAATTGAAGCCCTCATCTAGCAAATAGTTCATGGAGAAGGGGTATATCAGCTGGGTCTGCTTGTAGTTTAGCATCTGGTTGATGGAATCTGGAGTTATATAAAAGAGGATGCTCCCAGATGGAGACTTCACAGCCCTGAGTTTCTGGTCATAGTTTTCTGCACAGAGGTGGATGACTTCAGGGAAAATGTTCACAGAAGGCAAGATGTAGGTGGGCAGATTGGATTCCCAGATGCCATACAGGTCAATGTTGTCCAAGTGACTGTTTCTTAGCTGGGAATATGTTTGCAAGTGGCTTCTCTCTACCACAAAGTCTGTGATGAGGGCATCACTGTCCACCAGTGGCATAGCTTCTAGTTCTCTATTAGGTCGATTTATAGGCACTACGTCCAGAGCAGCTGGAGTGGCCATTGTCTTTTCTTAGCTGGATGCTTATTGTATTTCAAGCTTGATGTAAATGCAGTGAGTAGTTTGGCAGTGCAAGGAGGCTGTTACAGGATTAATGAATCCGTGGGGCACTCTGTTTTGAAGAAACAGAGTGTGTTTGAGTTGGTTAGCTAGTTACTTGCAGAGAATTCCTTTAGCAGGGGTGAGGGAACTGTTAATTCAGTCTTCTAGCCGGTAGCTCGGTTTCTTTAATTGCTCTTTGTGGAAAAATGGTGAATTTCACAGAGGGTCACGGGTTTCTTCGAGATTTTCATCGCGCAGGGGTTTCAGTGGCTTTTTAAGTAGATTTCAGTGGTCAATTTAACAATGTGGGTCTTTTGACTGAGTTCTTTATGCTGGAAAGTAGGATTGCAAAGGAGAACAATGGATAAAAGAGGATGCCTGCGGCAAATACCTGGTTTTAATGGCGTAGGAGGCGTTTTCACCGGTCGAATTGGAGAAATTTCAGGTACCTGGGTTGATAATGGAGGCGGCAACAACTTTGGCGGGTAGCTTTTGATTTTTGACCATTGTGGGTTGAATTTCGCATGGAGAGGAGCTCCAGAAGTCATAGAAAAAAATGCTAAATAACGGTCAATTCACGCCCTTTTATGCATTTTTGGCATATTGGCACCTTTTTGTGATGACGTCATGCTGACATCATCATGCGCCTGGGTACGGATGGGTTACGTGGCAGCTGACGTGGGTGCCCAGGTGGCAGTGACATGGTCGCAGGGTGGACAGGGTGACACGGTGGTTGGGGGCGACGTGGAGGCTTTGTGGTGGCAAGGAGGGGTGACGTCACGCTGACGGGGGCGTGATGTCAGTGCGGGGGGGAAGGCAGTAAGCAGTCTCCCCGGAGGGGTCTAGGGCAGTAAGCGGTTTAGAGGGGGGGCCAGTGAACACCGCGGGCGCCTGACGCGTGGCAGGGGTACAGCGGCAATACCGCCCATCCCCCGGACGCAAAAGGTTGAGCAGGTTCGTTGCAAGATCGACCGCCCACCGTTGGATGGGTGGGGTGGAAGATCATGCGGTGGGAAGCAATCGTGAGGTGACGGTGTGTTAAATGCAGTGGGGACCCGACCAAATAAATTAATTAATTTAATTAAAATCGGGCGTGGGGGGTAGGAACTTTGGGTTTTGGTTTTTTTTCATTTATTAATGTTTTAATAGTAAAAAAAAAACATTACAAACACAATTTAGAGAGCGAAAAGGGGTAAAGGGTTCTAGCAAGGGCGGGGATTTTGATTTTTTGACTTTTAACCATAGTTTTTTGCCAAACCCCATAGTTTTAGGATGATTGAGGGTTAATACTAACCCTTGAGGGGTTAATATTTCCCAAGGAAGGGATATATAGCTATAGTGCTAGGGGGAGGGTATTTATAGATATTTTTTGGGAGATTTTCATAGATTCTAATAGAATTATGAAAAAAGGGGGGAGTTAGGGAGCTACATAATATATTAGTGGTTAACATGATTTTGTGAGGTGAATGAAGGGGTAAAGCTAAGTTCTACTAGGTAAAACTTAACTTAGGATTTTGAGGATAGATGAGATGATAAAAAAGATGTTTTACACAAAAAATGTGGCTTCTTTTCATGTTTGCACTTCATGGCTTGACCAAGTAGTTTGTGATGTAATGAAGTGGAACTGGACACCTGAGCAGATCTCAAGGCCCTTGAGAGTGTTAGTAAAATGAAGTTTGGGGGAAATTGGGGAAGTTAGACATGCTTCCAATGCTTGTCCTCCACTCTTTGCTTTTGAGGCCAATACCCTGAGTGGCATAAGTTTTTGCACTTAATAGGCCAATTGATGATGGCCCTCCATTTCTGCAACCTTGCACTACTTACCCATCCTACTAATCCTAACATTTTTTCTTCAAGGGTGGGTGCACTTGAATTAGCAGACCCTGATTTTCCTCTTTTTCTTTTGACTGCCCTCCTATCTAAAACCTACCGTTATTTCTTCCAAGGCCCTAGATTAAGCAGTTTGGCACCTTTATTTCTCTACTTAGCTAGTCATCTGCCAAGCTTGAGCTGTTTGGTTAGGGAACATTCTCTATTCTGTAGCAAGCAATTTAACCATGGCATGGTCCAGTTTAGATTGTTGGGCCATCCATCAAGTGTGATTAGCAGCAGTATTTGCAGAACATGATACTGCCAAATAAGCTAGTAGTGGCATTTTGACTGGTCACTTTCCTGGTCTTTAGTTTGGGGTTCATTTTCACTTTTCTCTTGAACACTTGATTTTCTTGCCTTTTGATTTTTCTTTTAAGGCATACCCTCTAATTTTTTAATTTTTGTAGCATGTATACAAAATATGGAACCTTTGCAGCTTGCAATGATGAACATATTTAGCCCTTCCACTGTCAATCATGAAAGATGAAACCTATTGGTATAGGAACCTAACACCAACCATCAAGAAGCAAGGCCTCTATGCCTCGCTGCCTACCCCTAGTCGACCTTGGGAATCCATCTGCATAGATTGCATGTCAGGCCTTCCTTCCACTAAGCATGGGAATGATTATGTTTTTGTGGTCATCGACAGGTTCTCAAACATGGCCATTATGGCTGCTTGCAAGAAGAATATCACAGAAGAAACCACTACTAAACTCTTCTTTGAACGAGTGTGGGTACACTTTGGGATCCCACAGTCTATCATCTCAGATCGGGATAGCAGGTTTCTCAGTACATTTTTGTCTAGTCTCTGGTCGATGCTCGATACCAAACTCACTAAGTCAACAACCTTCCATCCTCAAACTGATGGCCAGACAAAGGTTGTCAACAGGATGATCGTACACATTCTGCGCATGTACAACTCAAAGCATCCACGTACATGGGACGAGAGCCTCCCCTATGTTCAACACAGCTACAACCGGGCTCTCCATAGCTCAACTGGCCACAACCCTTTTCAGGTGGGCTTGGGATTCAAACCACTATGTCCCATTGATGTGGCCATGCCATTTATAGCTACTCACGCAGATTCGGCTCATGTCCAGTCTGAAACAGATAAGGCAAATAGCTTCATTCAGCACATCCAACATATTTGCCAACAGGTCCATGACATTTTGGAGAAATCAAATGCCAAGTACAAGCAGCGACATGATCAACACCGGGTGCCACACAAGTTTCAGGTGAGTGATAAAGTCTGGTTTCATTTGCAAAAGGAACGCCTTACTGGAGCTTATCGGAAACTCATACCACTTCGATATGGTCCTTACACCATTACCAAGGCTATGGGAAACAATGCATTTGAGCTCAGCATTCCCCCATTCCTTGGTCTGCACCTAGTGTTCAATGTGGACCGCCTTCGACCATACTTTCCACCATTACTAGACACATCCGACATTGCAAAACAACTCACACCCACAGATTTAAATCCAGATTGCATGGAACAAGCTGTAGATGATCGGATCATGGACACACAGATCAAGCACACTCGCCAGTAGAATATCCAATTGTATCGAGTTGTCAAAGCAGGCCAACTCCTTCACTAGGGCAAGTGGTTCACCAGGGACCAAGTTCAACAAAAGTTTCCTCATCTCATGGGGGGAACTCAACATAATGGGGACCATTGCTTCCTAAGGGGGGAGGAATGATCTAGGTGGATATTGGTGGCCACCTGCCAAATCCACTTGGACCCCCACCATTGTTTCTTTCAGCTCTTCAGTTTCCTAAATTGTAGCACAATTTACTACTTTTAGCAGTTTTTCAGGTCCTGAACTTCCGAAGCCGTTTTGAGGCCCTAAACGACGTTTTTTCGGAAATATGGGGGCAACATGGGTCCACAGACCGATATTGCCCTTCCCAAAGTAGCAGTGCTTGGATAGATATTTCTAACGAGCTATTGTACACGTCAAACAGAGATCGTATGCCAAAGTTACGACCTCGGGAAGTTGATGTACCAATTTACCCAAACAGGGCCCACAGTTTGGCGTTTCATCTTCTAGGGTTAGGTTTTGGAATGCTAAGGGTTTTCCATTGTTTCTCAACAATAACTAGGCCTTTGAGCCTCATTGTAACATAGTTAAGAGGCATGTAGCCGTCACATCTCTTCTCAGAGATAAGCTACCATCGCCCTAGCTAGTTTATTTTCAACTCTGTTTGTAAGCATATTTCAGTGTTTTCCATTAATGAAATGAAATATTATTTCCACTGCATCTTTGTGTATCTGGTTATCTCTGTATTTTGTTGCATTCCTGTTTAAATCTGGATCACTGATTTAGAGGTCCTATCTCTCTTTAAGTCGGCAGTGTGTTCTTTAATTGTAATATTAGGATACCTACCTGTTCCACCTATGTATTCCTTACCGCATGAGCAAGGAATCACATAAATACCTTTTTGAAGTTTAGGGTTTATGGGATCCTTGACTGAGTTGAATAACTGTCTGATGGTGTTGGCAGGGGTGAATACTACATTAATCTTATGTTTATTAAATGTAGTATTCACCCATGCCAACACCATCAGGCAATTATTCAACTCAATCAAGGATCCCATAAACCCTAAACTTCAAAAAGGTGTTTATGTGATTCCTTGCTCATGCGGTAAGGAATACATAGGTGAAACAGGTAGGTATCCTAGTATTAGAATTAAAGAACACACTGCTGACTTAAAAAGAGATAGGACCTCTAAATCAGCGTTAGCAGAACATGTTCACTCTTCCTCTCATTACATCTACATGGAATAAGTCAAACTAGTTAGAAAATAAGACCACTATCTTAAAAGGAAAATCGAAGAAGCCATTGAAATAGAAAAAAGGAAGAACAACCTGAATCGGGTTAATGGATTAAAACTAAGCAACACCTGGAAACCTTTACTTGAAATCCTAAAAAATCAGTAATTAATTCTTATCCCTTAAATAACCTATTCCCTCCTCCCTTAAAAAAAAAAGAAAATAAATAAATAAATAAAATAACAAAAATGAAATAGAACAATTTAAAAACATAAAATAAAAATAAAATAGAACAATTAACAAACATAATCATAAATTAGTATTTGCTTTTTGATAACATTACAAAATAACTAATAAAATGCATATAGCTGTAATTACTCAAATATAGACTATTAAATATTGACTCTAGAAATCATAGATAAGCTTATAGCAAAATAACTCACAAAATCTACAAGGATCTTTCAATTAATTAATCAAACAGATTAATTAAACATATTAATATATTAACTAATCAAATTAATTAAAAAAAATAGTTTTACATAAAAATAATACACATAATAATTAATTCAACAAATAGCAAAATTAAGTAATTAATTTATCCCTTTATAATCACTTTAATAAATTAATAATTTAATAAATTGATAATCATATTGATAAAAAATTAATTTTAAATTAATTAATTTTATTTATCAAACAATTTAATTAATTTCATTAATCAAAGAAATTCTTAATTAAGTGTCAAATCAATGAATCAATAAACCAATTATGAAAGGAATCACAAAATTATAAACACCATAATTAATTCTATAAATAATAATTAATTAATTAATCCATTAAACTTATATATATATATATATATTATATATATATATATATATATATATATATAGTATATATTAATATATATATATATATATATATATATATATATATATATATATAATATAATTTGAAATTAATTAATTAATTAATATTCAAATAATAATAATAATAAATAATAAATCATTAGGATAAGAGCTGACTACTTCTATTTCTTTTCTTAATAACATACATATCCACCACACATATATATATATATATATTTATTTATATATATAATATATATATATATATATATATATATATCATATATATTACACCCTAAATATAGTTCTTAATACATCATTAAGATTTTGAGAATATCTATTGACGCATCCCTTGACGATGGACTCACTTGGTAGTCCGAAATGTTGGGTACAAAAAAAACTCTATAACAGATCATTCCTACTCTTCTAAAACTATCTTCACCTGTATGGATTCATTATTTAAAAGCAATAGATTTCATCACAGAGCCAACTCACTTCCTGAAAACTTTGTTACGTTCCAAGATATCCAATTTGATTTACACTTTGAATAAGTCTTATTCAGGACTAAATCAAAGAATCAGAAATATCATATTAAATTTGATCCATCACTCTCACCAAAAATCCCACTAAGAGAACTTTCTTCACAAACTAAATCAGATCTTCATCTTTTATATCATTTTGACACTCTTCAAGATCTAGTGACGGATATCAACTGAGAAATTGATGGTGCTTACCTTCATTCAGTAGAATTAACTACTTTAAACCTAGAAGCTTCGTCCTTCATATCTCAACCTGCATATATTCAGTCGCCAAGTCCTACTGCCTACATAATTCCTACCCCTTCTTTCATACTTTAACATAAGGTTGCCCAAATTCCTTTACTCTCATTTTCACCTAGTACTAGTCCAACCTCATCCACTGTTCAACTTCCCACATCCACTATTCAACTTCCTTCAAGTGGTCCTCGATCACCACCACCAATCATGGTTGCCAGGTATGGTCCTTTGGTGTTACCAGGCCCCTTGGCTAATATGCCACAAGACTAGCAGTCGAAGATCACACTATTTGATGGGACAGGTCCTTTCAACAACATGTGGATAAAATGAATGATTGTTTTGACCTGCAAGAGGTAGATGATGAAAGTATTAATCTCAGAATGTTTGCTCAACATTTAGGAGGAGAAGTCAAAAAATGGTTTAACTCTTTGCCTACAAATAGTATAAATTATCTCCCTGCATTCCACCGAACCTTTCTTAATAGATGGGAAGTCAAGAAGAATCCTTTACAGATTCTATTAGAATATGAAAATATTAAAAGGGAGGTAAGTGAAAGTCTACAAAATTATTGTGCTAGATTCAACAATACCTGTAATGTAGTACTTGTAAATCCTAAACCACCCCAGAATTTAGCCTTGATAAAGTTCCTAGATGGTCTTGATATAGATATGTCTTACCAACTAGGGAAATAAATTCTCCAACACTAGAAGCAATGAAAAGAGATGTTGTGTGTGTAGAGGCCAATTTACAAGCTAAAGGAGCTAGGCTGATAACCGAAAGACAAGTGCCTTTTAAGGAAGAAGCTTCAATGATATGATAATCACTCATGAGTGACCTCAGTTAATTAATTAATAAATGAAGGTATTACAGACTCATGTGTTGGTGTGTGTCTATGTCATTTTAGGCAACGAATCAGTCAAATTGCAAAATACATAGACAATAGAAGAATGGAAAATAGCAAGAGAAACACAGTAAGCAAATGCAAGAACACAACAGATTTAATACGGAGTTCACCCTTTCCTCTAGGGCTACATCTCCGGTCTAGATTTCAGTGGTGGCCTTCTTTTATTGTGTCTTTAAAGTAGAGATTTACAATGAGGAGCTCAATTCGAGTCTCCTGAAACAGATAATGTTTGGTAGGGTGGTTCTTGTATCCCCCAAGCCACTAGAGTACACAGACTCTTTTCCTTACCAAAACTTGACCTCTTTGGTCTTTAACAGTAGAAGCCCAATGTGGTGCTCAATTCTTGACAGATCCTCTCAGGGATTGCTTGAACCTCTCAAGCTTTTTGTTTGCTCGATGCTGCCCTGGGTTAGCTTGGATCTCTGTTTTCTGCTTTTTGCTTCATTGTCTCTTCTTTTCTCTCTTTGTCTTCGTTCTCTTCTTCTATCTTCTTCATGTCCTATTCTTTGTCTGTTCATGACTTAAAGCTGATCTATCTCATGACTATTCAATTCCTCTTCTGCCCCTTTAGTTCACCTGCTATTGTTCATTTGGAGTTCCCAACCTCTGCGTCATCGCCATCGTCCACAGGGAAGTGGCCACCTTTCCTCTCATTAACTGTTCCATCTCTTCCTTAATGATTAGGTAATTCAGTTACATTGTGGAATGATTCATCCACCAACTCAACGGTCAAATAAGAATTCAAACTTATTTGCGTCGTGGCTTAATTCCCCTATCAAATCTGGTTCCTCCATCGGATGCAATCTCTGTCGTCAGATCTGGAGCCCCTAGATCCTATGATATTTGCCCATTTTGTGAGATTGACTTTCTTGATCATTAGTGTGTGATGAGCAGTGGTATTCTCTCTCATCTGCTGGACATGCATCATGCGATGAATGGAATCGCTCGGTTTCAGCTAAATCTGCTTACTTCCAAGGGTGCCCCCGATATACTATTGGTTTTAGAGTGCGGGTCTCGTTTCACCTTAGCACTTTCCCCACAGTTTCTCGACTTCCCATGCGACCAAGCGCTCAGGCCCTTTCCTTCTCAAGGGGTTTTTCCCAATGAATCGTGCATCAGAAATGGCCTCTATTTCCTGATCTGGGATTCCCAAGTGCCATTTTTGCCTCCTACACGGACTCCATGGGCATGAGTCAGCACGCTTTGACCAAGGTCCTCATTGTTCCTTGCTATCTGCAATTTCCCACTATCTAGAGGTCTTGCTAATCACTCTATGTTCATAAATTTGAAGTCTGTCCTATCTTAATACAGTCATGGCACTTTGATAATCTCTATGGATCCAACTTGGATCATGGCCTTCCAGTGAAAAAGCTTTTGGACCACCAAAAGATGGTTTTCAAGCACCGACTAAGTGAGGGTACAATTTTCTCACTTGTCTAATCTCTATCCACTTTGCACTGCTTGGCTTTGAACCCTTGAGCCCTACTCTGAGGTTCTCAACATCTCCTCTGCGCGTCGTCCTCACCTTCCTGTCTAGAGTTGTGTCTTCCTAGAATTCATTAAGATATTTAGGTAGCAAGTCATCAATAGAAGGCAATTGACTTTGCTCTTTGGGATCCTCAATTAGAGAGGATTCAAACAATCTCAAGCAATCTACATTTACGACTGAGTAGATGTGCATGTAAGCTGGTAGATCAAGGCGAAAATCATTCTCGCAATCTTCTCAAGTATCTTGAAGGGTCCATACCTGATAGGCTTTAGCTCTTTAGCATCAACTTGCATCCTATCCTTGCTGATATACAGCTAGACTTGATCACCAACTTGGAAACTATGCTCCATCCGATGCTTGTCATGCCTTGCCTTATATTTGGCTTGGCTCCTTTCTAGCTGTTCCTGTACTGCCTAGTGGATCTCTTGGATCTGTTCAATGAACCTAGTTGCCCTGTCGACATCACTGTGTCCATCAACTATGGTATCTTTAAAAAAGACAAAATCCAAAGGAGACCTTGGTGTGAAACCAAAACAGGTCTCAAAAGGAGATCTCTATGTAGAAGAATGTTTTGCAATGTTGTAAGCATGCTGCACATAACACAAATGTTCATACCAAAGCTTAGTATGTTTGCAATATCCTCTGAGCAATTAGATCACTGTCCCATTGACTACTTCTGTCTGGCCATCAGTTTGTGGATGAAAAGTTGTTCTTTTCTTCAGTTTGATGTCCATCAGTTCCCACAAACTTGACCAAAACTTCCCCACAAATCGGGTGTCTCGATGAGATACAATGGAAGTGGGTAATCCAAAATGAACCCATACATGTTCAAAAATTAATTTTGCAGTTTGTTCAACTGTAATCTGTTTATTACAAGGTATCAAAATGCACATTTTTTTGAACCTATCCACAACAACATATAGTTAATCATGACCTTTCCTAGATTTAGGCAGTCCTCCAACAAAATCAATGGAAACACTTTCCCAAGGGTGGGAAGGAATTGGTAATGGAGTGTACAAGCCTAGCTTTCTATTGTTGGGCTTGCTTTTAGCACACATAGTACACTGTCTTACATATCTGGAAACTGCCTTTTTCATTTTTGGATAATAACAAAATCTTTGCAGTTGTGCAACTGTTTTACTTACCCCAAAGTGACCTGATATCAGAGAAGTGTGTGCTTCTCTAATTATCTTTACTCTCTTAGTTTGTGGAATGCTTAACTTCCCACAATGGTATAAGAGTCAATCCTTTATATGATAATCCAATTCTTCTACTTGTTTGCCTTGACTTAAACTTGCATATGCATCTTTAAAGTCTATATCTTGAGCATATTTTTCAATGTACCTTTCATGTAGCATAGAATTATGCTTAAGTATAGTAGATGCATTTATAATAGATGTAGATAACATGTCTGCAACTTTATTGTGTATGCCCTTTGTATATCTGATGACTAAATGAAATTGTTGTATAAAACCCATCCATCTATAGCGTCTTGATTGCTACAACTTAGTTTGGGAGTGTAGATATTGAAGTGGTTGATGATTAGTATGTATTACTGTCTCTTTGCCCATTAAGTAATGTTTCCACTTTTTCACACTCTAAGCTAATGCATACAATTCTTTATCATATGTAGGATAGTTAACTACTACAGGATTAAAAGTCTAAGAATGATAACATATGGGTTTACCATGTTGTGTCAACACTGCTCCCATGGCATAGTCACTAGCATTTGTTTGGATCTCAAATGGTCTTTGAAGATCAGGAAATGCTAGTATAGGTGTTGTACTAATATTTTCTTTCAAGGTGTCGAAGTCTTTCTGCTGTTTGCCTCCCCACTGAAACACCTTGTTCAATCATGTTAAAGCATGTAAGGGAGCTACAATTAAGGCAAAGTTTGAAATTAACTTCCTACAATATTGTGCTACTCCTAAGAAGCTTCTAGCTTCTGTAGCAGATTTGGGTTCAGGTCAGTTTACAATGACTACCACCTTAGAGGGATCTATCTTCAATTCACCACCCCCTACTATATGACCCAAATAATCTAGAGAGGTTTTTCCAAATTCACATTTTGAGAGTTTAACATGAAGTTTTTCTCTTTTCAAAACATCTAATGTCTGCTTAACATGCTTTAAGTGTTCTTCCCACATTCTGCTAAAAATCAGAATGTCATCTGGATACACAATAACAAAATCATCAAGAAAAGGTCTAAGTACATCCATTATTAATCTCATGAAAGTAGCAAGAGCATTAGTTAAGCCAAAAGGCATAACCAACCACTCATACAATCCCTGCTTTGTTTTGAAAGCAGTCTTCCATGCATCTTGTTCTACAACACTGACCTAATGGTATCCACTATGCAAGTCTAGCTTGGAGCAATAAACAACTTCTTTCAATTGATCTAAAAGATCATCTATGCAAGGAAGGGGATAATGATTTTTTATTGTTATCTTATTCAGTGCTTAGTAATCAATGCAAATTCTCCATGAGCCATCTTTCTTTCTCACCAAAACGATTGGTGACCCAAATGGTGATGTGCTAGGTCTGATGAACCCTTTCTCGAGCGACACCTATACTTGCTTCTTGATTTCAGCATTCTCTAAAGTAGACAACCTATACATTCCAATGTTAGACAATGGATCATCTTGCTACAAAATAATATCATGTACTATTTCCTTTTTGGGTGGCAGACCTTTAGGTTCTTGAAAGAAGATATCATACTCTGAAACAACCTTTTCTAAATCAGATTGTTGTTTAGCATTACAGCCCTCATATACATTGGTTTTATTAGGTTTCTTTTCCTTTACAACCATCAATAAGAATTGTTTGCATGAATTTATCAATCTTTTCATCTACCTTGCGCTTATGAGAGTATAATTATTCTTGAGCTGATGAGCTCTTACAAAGATTCCATCTTTAACAAGTAGATACTTTTTCTCAACTCTATAGAAAATAGCTTTTCTATCATACAAGTAAGGACTTCATAAAACAATTCCACATATAGCCAGAGGAATTATGTCTAACTCAACCTCATCTACAAATGTTGACCTAGAAGAAAACTTGAGTTTGCACTGTCTAGTCACTTATAGTTGTGCTTTATCATTTAACCATCCTAAGGGGTATGGTTTCTTGTGAGGTGTAGTTACTAATCCCAACTTCTTTACAATTGCTTCAGAAATTAAGCCACTATCAAACAAAGTATCAATCTTTTGATGTCTGGAAATAACTTGAATATGGAAAAGCTCATGTGTCTTTTTCTCTCATTTTCTTCATCAATGGTAGATTGTGCAGAATTACTAGTAGATGCTTCAGAATTCTTACCTCTTATACATGTGGCTGCAATGGTTGTTTCATCTCTCAAGTTTGACCCCAAATCTTTTTGAATAGCTACAACAGTCTTCTTCTTCTTGCCCTCGAACTTCTTAGGTCTCAGCTCTGGATGTAGAATCCAAAAGAAGGGCATGATGATGAGCATTGAAGCCTTTCTTTTCTATGCAGTGTTAGCCTTCCTTGCTTTCCACTTATGCTTTATTTTCTCCTTATTCTTACTTGCAGTGGGTTGGGATGATCCCCCAACTTCTGGACTTCCATCCTTTCCTCTAACTTCTAGATGAGTAGCTTGTACAAATACCTCATCTATACTAGTGGGACTAAACATGAGGATAGTATGCCTCATGTAGATATGTAGACCACCAATGTACTTCAACAAAGTCTCAGGTGAGTCTAATGAGATTCCTAGAATCAATGCTCTCTTTCTAAATTCTTGAGTGTACCCTTGCACACTTTGCCCTTTCAGCTATCGAAGAGTTTTCCAACTCACCATGGCTTGCTGGATGTAGGACAATAGATAGAACTGCTTTTTGATGGCAGAAACAAATTCACTCTAGACAGAGATGGGCTTATGATGTCTTTTCATGGAATTTTGGGTTCTGCCTTCCTACCAAACCAAGGCAGTGCCTCCAATGCATAGGTTTGCCAGCTAAATCTTACTCTTGTCTGAGTCGATATTCTGCACTCTGCAATAAACATCAATTTTTCTAATCCAATTGTCCAAGTTTTCTACATTCAACTCTCCATCGTATATAGGTAGATAAAATTTAACATCTAGTTTGATCAAAGATGCTTTCTTTTTAGGGCTATCAGGAGGTGTGAGAAATGTTTCCTCTTTCCCTTTTCCTTTTGAGTGGTCATGGGAATGTGACTCATCTTCTCCTTTGTCTTGCTTAGAGCCTAATGAATCTTCATCCTTAAGTTTTCTAAAGTCCCTATAAATTTCTTCTACCATGGACTTTATGGCTAGGAAAATATCTAGGAATTGAGGGTCTGTCCCCATAGAACCTTCCTCTGACATTGTCTTCTGAGGATAGACTCTCTCAATTTCAGGATTAGTTTCGACCAACTATCCTTCTCCTAATTTTAGCTTTGATCTAGTTAGCATTCAATAGCTAAAACAACACAAGCTTGTCTAATCTTAGTAACCTAAAGCTCTGATACCACTTGATCTAATAATCAATCGTGAGTGACCTCAGTTAACTAATTAATAAATGAAGGTATTACAAACACGTGCTGGTGTGTGCCTATGCTATTTTAGGCAACAAATCAATCAGATTGCAAAATACATAGACACTGGAAGAATGGAAAACAACAAGAGAAACACAGTAAGCAAATGCAAGAACAAAATAGATTTAATAAAAAGCTCACCCTATCCTCCAAGGCTATGTCTTTGGTCCAACTTTTAGTGATGGCCTTCTTTTATTGTGTCTTTAAAGCGGAGATTTACAATGAGGAGCTCATTTTGAGTCTCCTGAAATAGAAATGTTTGGTAGGGTGGTTCTTGGATCCCCCAAGCCACTAGAGTACACAAACTCTTTTCCTTACCAGAACTTGACCTCTCTGATCTTTAATGGGACAAGCCCAATGTGGTGCTCAATTCCTGACAGATCCTCTCAGGGATTTCCTGAACCTCTCAAGCTTTCTATCTGCTCGATGTTGCCTTAGGTCAGTGCGACTCTCTGCTTTCTACGTTTTGCTTCATTGTCTCTTCTTTGCTATCTCTATCTTCGTTCTCTTCTTCTCTCTTCTTCATGTCCTGTTCTCTGTCTGTTCATGGCTTAAATCCGATCTATCTCATGACTGTTCGATTCCTCTTCCACCCCTTCGGTTTGCCTGCTACTCTTCGTTTGGAGTTCCCTGCCTCTGTGTCATCGCCATTGTCCACAAGGAAGTTGCAACTTGTCCTCTCATGAACTACGCCATCTCTTCCTCGACGATTCGGTAATTCAGTTACACTATGGAATGATTCATCCACTAACTTAGCGGTCAAATCGAACTTCAAACTTCTTTATGCCATGGCTTAGATCCCCTGTCAAATCTGGTTCCTCCATTGGGTGCAATCTTTCTCGTCAGATCTGGAGCCCCCAGATACTATGATATTTTCTCATTTCGTGCGGTTGACTTTCTCAATCATTAGCATGAGATGAGCAGCAGTTTTCTCTTTCATCCATCGGACACGCATCGTGTGATGAATGGAATTGCTCAGTTTCAGCCAAATCCGCTTACCACCCAAGGGTGCCGCTGATATACTGCCAGTTTTGGAGCGAGGGTCCCTCTTTTCACCTTAGCACTTTGCCCAGCGTTTCCTGACTTCCCATGTGACAGAGTGCTTGGGTCCTTTCCTTCTCGACGGGTCTTTCCCAATAATGTGCTAATCGCGCATTAGAAATGGCCTCCGTTCCCTGATCCGAGCTTCCTAAGTGCCAGTTTTGGCTCCTGCATGAACTCCATGGGCCTCAGTCAGTGCACTTTGACCGAGGTCCTCGTTGTTCCTTACTGGTTGCAATCTACCATTATGCAAAGGTCTTCCTGGTCGCTCTATGTTCATAAATTCGAAGTCTTTCCTGTCTTAATACAGTCATGGCACCTTGATAATCTTTATGGATCCAATTCAGATCATTCAACCTCTACAACAGAAGCTAAAATTTATTCCTTAGGAAGGACTATGGAAAGAATGTTGGAGAGAATAATTATAAATGATGGGAATGTTCCTAGGGAGAATCCACATGTCCAACAAAACCAAAATCCAAACCCTAGGAGAAACACTCCACAAATGAGACAAAGAGATCAAAGAGGCCGAGATCAACAAATTAGGCCACCATTTCAAGACAATTATGTTCATGAAGTTATAAGTGTAGTTGAAGAAGTTCAGGAAAATCAGATTAATTTAATGGGAACCAATGAAGATAGTTCTATTTTTCTTACACAAGAAGAACATGAATTGTTTTAATTAACTCAAACAGAACTAGAATATGAAGAATCTGATGACTATAAACCTCGATCTGAGAATGCTATCTTAGAAGTCCACAAAAAATATAATCTCAGGAGCAAGAAAAACAATGATAAATCAAATATAAAGGATTCTAATAACTTTGCTAAGAAAAATCGAGATCCTCATCCCAAGAATATAGTTGAGAGCTCTAAGAAAAATGAAAACAACTCGGAAAGGAGAAACAACAAAAATGTTGCTAGGAAATCAATTGATGTCTACAAAAAATCTACCCAATCTGGAATGGCTACTACAAGTTAGAAAATAGAACTCATAACAAAGGTTGTGGCCGAAAGGATTGATTTCTCAAATTTGCTTAAAAATCAAGCACCCTTCAGTATTGAGAACGAAATTACTAAACTCAAGATCTCTATTCCACTCACTGAACTAGTAAACAAAAATATGTATAGGTCCCAGGTTCTAAAGGTACTCAACATAGGAGAAAACACCCATACAGTGAATTTGAATGATGACTAGCCTGAACTCTTTTTTGGAGCAAAAGTTGATGGGAAGCCTTAAGAAGGGGGTGTTGCTCCATTTTTTGTTAACCTTAATATTCATGACAGGATCCTTCATAATGCAATGCTGGATTTAGGTGCATCACATAATCTCATGCCAAAGATTGTTATGGACAAACTTGGAATTGAAATCACTAGACCATACAAAGATCTATATTCATTTAATTCAAGCAAGGTTAGATGTCTAGGTCTCATTAAGGACCTTTGTGTCACACTAGCCCAGATACCAGCAAAAAGTTTCGTGATGGATATATTAGTAGCTGACATTCCATTTAAGTATGTTATGCTATTATCAAGATCTTGGGGAGCTAGGTTACAAGGGACACTACAAATGGATATGGCATATGCCACAATACAAGTATTTGGCCAACCAAGGAGACCTTATAGAGAAATCTTAATGAAATACATGGTGAGTAGCCAAGAAAGGTTAGACAACTATCCCCTCTACTTTGTCCATACTAATCTTGATTCCTTCATACTATACAATGATAATGATGGAGACATAGATACACAAGTCAAGCAAGGATAAAATGACCTCAGTGAAAGACTTGACACTGAAACACCCATTATCCAGCAAGACCCTAAAGCATAAGCTCTCTGGAATATGACTTTTGATGGCTTGTGTGGTATAACAAGGGCAGAGCAGGAGTCTAGTTAGATAATTCAAAAACTAATAAGGTTGAAGGTCATTCTTACAAATTGAATTTTCTGTGTATAAACAACATAGCAGAATATGAGGCATTACTCTTAGGCTTGAAATTGCTTAAAAGGGTAGGTTCTAAAAGAATTTATGTCTAGGGAGACTCTGAACTCATCATCAAACAAATCAAAGGTCAATACTCTATAAAAAATCCTAGATTGAGAGAATACCAAAATGTTGTGATTGATTTTCTTAAAACATTTGAAGAGTATGACCTTGCTATGATCCCTAGGCTCAAAAATGCCCTAACAAATGAATTAGATATTTTAGCCAGCACCTGCAAATTACCTCATCCAAATAAACAATACATAGTTGAAGTGAAGCACTGTCTTGTAGTGCCTGATAACATGAGATACTGGGAAGTTTTAAACATATTGAGAGCTTTCTAGAATCACAGGATGAATTTGAGGATAGTAGCATAGATCTAGAGGATGAGCTAGATAGTAAAATTGATGTACATATTAGTATAAATCAACCTGTTGATGAAAACATTTCTGTAAATAAGACTGTACATAAAACTTAAACGCATAAAGATCCATAAAAGGAAGAATTGAAAGTACTACAAATCAAAGATAATGTCTTACCTAGAGGGCTTGCCGCTTTGGAAGAGTTGTTTGACTTTAATGATGTTGATAGAAAGCCAAAAATGGAACCAACAAGAACAAACATTGAAGAATGCAATGTAGGAAGTGAACTGAACCCCAAAATCATAAAATTGACAAGATCACTACTTCTCATGGCTAAACAAAGGTATATAGCTCCATTCAAAGAATTTTTAGATGTGTTTTCCTCGAGCTATGAGGATTTAAAATGTTATGAAACTAGCATTATACAACATAAAATTCCAATCAGAGAAGATCAAAAACCATTCAAACAAAAATTGTGTAGGATAAACCTTGTCCTAATGTCTTTGATGGAAAAGGAAATCAAGGAAATGTATGAGGTTAAGATCACAATCCCAATTATATAATCTAAATGGGTATCCAATATTGTGCCTACAAGGAAGAAAATTTTTGAAATAATATTATGCATTGACGTTAGGAATTTAAGGTTTCCCTGAAACACAACTATCCCTTACCAAATATGGATCACATACTGCAAAGAGTAGTGGGTTCTTGTAGGATTTTCTTGTTAGATGGTTTTTCAGTGTATAACCAAGTTTTGGTGCATCCTGATGATTAAGACAAAACTACTTTTACTACTCCTTGGGGAACTTTCATGTATGTAAAAATTCCTTTTGGATTAATGAATGCAGGAGCTACTTTCCAAAGAGCAATGGACATTTCATTGTAATTTAGCCTGATGACATCACTCTATTTTCAAAGATTGATAAAGAACACCTGGCACATCTAAGAAAAGTATTTGAGAAGTGAAGAAAATTTGGTATCTCCCTCAATCCCAAGAAAACATTTTTTGCTCTTTAAGAAGGAAATATTTTACACCATATCATCTCCAAGGATGGAATCAGAATTGACCCCACTAGGTTTGAAGGTATCCTTAAAATTAGTCATCCAAGAAACATGAAATAACTTTAATATTTTATTGGAAAAATAAAATTTTTGAGAAGATTCATATAAAATCTTGCTGAAATACTCAAAAATATAACAAACATGCTCAAGAAATATGCAAAAATTAAATGGAATGTTGAAGCCAAACAATATTTTGATCTAGTGAAGCATGCATTAACAAAAGCTCATGTTTTAATCAGCCCAGATTTCACTAAATATTTTATTATATTTTCTTTTGCATCTGAACATACTATTGTTGTTGTGCTATTACAGAAAAACAATGAAGGACATGAATAACCAATAGCTTTCTTTAGCAAATCTCTGAGAGATTCTTCTTTAAAATACAATATCATGGAAAAACAAGCATTCTCTCTAGTTGAAGCAATAAAAGCTTTCAGGGTTTACATTTTACATTCTCATATCATTGCTTATGTGCCTAATGTAATTATCACAGATATTCTCACACAAAATGGACCTGATGGGAAGAGAGGCAAATGGATAGCTGTGATTCTAGAATATGATATAGAAATCAAGCCGGCCAAGTTGATCAAATGACAGGGATTAGCCAAACTGATGGATGAATCAAATTTCAATGCATTAGATATAAACATGGTATTTTCTTTGGATGATCTAGAGGAACTAGGGACTCCACAAATAGATGAGGCATATCTAAATTCCCCTTGGTATGCAAACCTTTTATATGTTATGTTCAATTTAATTGCTCATACTACATTATCCAAAACAAAGGCTAGATTTCTGAAATTAAAAGCAGTCAAATTTTGCATTGTTCATAATACATTATATAGGAAATCTGCTGGAGGTGCCTTACTCAGATTTTTGTTAAAAGATGATGCTGACAAAGTTATGTAGGAATTTCAAGAAGTTGACTATGGAGGCCATCTTTATTGGAAGACAATTGTTAGTAAAATCCTTAGAGCAGATTACTATTGACCTACACTTTTCCTAGACATCCATAAGATGCCGACTTCTTTCCATAAATGCCAAATCTTCGAAGGGAAGAGAAAATTACTACCTTTTAACCTAAAACCTATCTCTGTTGAAAGCCCTTTCGAACAATGGGGATTGGATTTCATTGGTGAACTTCATCCCCCATCCTCTGCCCAACACAAATGGATCCTAACAGCCACAAACTAATTCACCAAATGGATAGAAGCCATCCCTTCCAAAGCTCCTATTGATTCCGTTATTATAAAATTCCTTGAAACCAATATCCTTAGTAGATTTGGTTGTCCTAGGAAACTGATCGCTGATAATGTTGCCGCATTCAAATAAACAAAGATGGTGGATTTCTGTCATAAGTACCATATTTCTTTGGGTAATTCAATAGCTTATTACTCTCAAGTTAATGGGTTGGATTAATCCTCCAACAAGAGTTTGATGAACATCATTAAGAAGATTCAGAACAACAATAAAAATTCATGGCATAACAAATTGATCTATGCATTATGGGCTGATAGATTGACTACAAAGAAATCCATTGGCATGTCCCCATTTCAATTGGTTTATGGAATAGATGCAGTTTTCCATTCTTCCATGGGGGTACCAGTTATGAAGATCATTCAAGAGGTACAAAGTGAAACAAATGATATACAAAGAAGGATACATCAAACAATTCAATTGCAATAGTCCAGAGAAGAGGTATACAATAAAACTCAGGTTATCCAAGAAAACATAAAGAATTTTTTTGATAAAAGAACCAAAGTGGATGATTTCGACTTGGGAGACAAAGTGCTAAAATGGGACTCAAGAAGAGAAGACAGCGGAAAACATGGTAAATTTGAAAATCTTTGGAAAGGCCCATATATTATTTATGCTTTTAGAGGGAATAATGCATTTTTCGTCAAAGTGTTAGATGGAATAGAAATATCAGGAGGCCCTGTCAATGGCAAGATGCTGAAGCATTACCTTTCTTAAGTACACAGATTTCCTCACTCCATTGTAAATATCACAGTATTTCAGGTTTCCAGTTGGTTAATTCATTTGACAAAAAGAAATCATATTGAAGACAATGCAAATTTGAAGGACTTAAGACTGCTGGTCATGTGTTCCTGAAACTTCAAGCTGAGAAGTGTCATCCCTAGATGGAGCCACTGTTAGGGTGCTATAATTTATAGGATATCAAGGTGATTGAGTATTTCATAGCCTACAGATTTTGAATTGTTCATAGATTCCAATATTCAAATGATTTCACAAAAAAAAATAAAAAAAAAAAATAATTAAAAAAGAAAAAATAAAAGAAATGGAAAGAGGGTATATAAAAAAATAAAATAAAATAAAAAGAAAACCCCAAATGTTGTTCAAATCATATAGTCTAAGCATGATTGAACAAATTTCAATTTCTATTGATAGGTTACAAAATAAAGATTTTCCAAACAATTTAATCTTCGAAAATCAGTAGCTAGGTAGAAATAAAATTGGTTCAACTGTTTAATCTAGACCAAGAGGAGAGATAAGTGATAGAGTAGGTTAAAATTTAAAAGAAGAAAGAAATAAAAAGAGAAAGGGTCTACAAGTCCAAGTGCACCCTGCAAATGAAAAAGAAAAAATGCTAGACTAGAAAATAAGGGTAGGTAGACTGAAGATTCAAAGAAAAAAAGACATGATAAGTTCTTTAGGTTGGAAAAAATATCAATACTTTCCCAAGATTAGAAAAAGAAACTAAAATTGGAAGGGATTCAATATTAAGTTTCATAACCTTATGCTTCTTGTCAAGCTTACAAGAACCTGTTGGGTTGTGTTATATTCTTTCCATGACTAACCTACGTAGTGAATCGGGGGGCGCAGATCCCCCCCTTCGTTGCGCAACGGGGGGATCATAGGGGGGCCAGCAGCCCCCCCTATCTGGAGGGTTTGAGGGGGGTGGGTAGCCCCCCTTTACGGGGTTCGGGGCACTACCCCGAGAAATTTTTTTTTGGACCCTATATTAGGTTGGGCGAACCTACCTATGGTTTTCGGTCCATGGTTTTGGATGCGATAGTTTTCGGTCCATGGTATTGGATGCTTCGGCATGTATAAATATGTATTGTAACATTAAAAGGAATATAATGA
>APFE030426917.1:146752-159652 GCA_000404065.3 Pinus taeda | reverse complement strand
AAGCATGCTTAGTGGTGCCGGGTTAGGACATGAATTCTGGCCAGAGGCGGTGGATACTACATGTTACTTGGTCAACAGGTCACCTTCATCAGCGTTGGAGGATAAGCCTCCACAAGAAGTATGGACTGGTAAGAAACCCTCTCTTTCACATCTGAGGGTATTTGGATGTGATGCATATGTACATGTTCCAAAGGAGAAACGAACCAAGTTGGATAGTAAATCGGAAAAGTGCATCTTTATTGGGTATAAGGATGGTTTAAAGGGTTATAAGCTTTGGAACCCAGTAACAAGGAAGGTTGTGTACAGTCGAGATGTGGTGTTCAGAGAGGTGAAAGATGTTATTAAACATGAAGTCCAACCAAAGGAACCTGTGAAGATAGAGTTTGAACTAAAGGAGGAAGAAATCGGAGTCGTTTAGCAGAGGGTAGGGAATTCAAGAAGACTGAAGAGACAACAAACTCCGGGCTGCTGAGAAGATCAGTCGAGAAAGAAGGTAGCCAGAAAGTATAGTCCATTTGCTTTTTGTTCAAAACTTTTGCCTTTGTCTGTTATGGATGATGATTCCACGAATGTGAAGGAAGCAGTGGATTCAGAGGAATGGAAAAATCTGGAAAGAGGCCAATGGTTGATGAATGGCATCTTTGCTCAAAAATGAGGCTTGGGATCTGGTGGAGTTGCCGGCTGGAAGGAAACCCATTGCAGCAAATGGGTGTTCAAGAAGAAGACAAATGCAGAAGGGAAGGTGGAGAAATACAAAGCTCGGTTGGTAGCAAAAGGTTATCCCAGGTGCCGGGAATTGATTTTGGTGATATTTTTTCTCCTGTTGTCAAGGTAACTTCTATTAGATTACTTTTATCTTTGCCTGCCTGCTTTGATTTGAGGTAGAGCAGATGGATGTGAAGACAGCATTTCTTCACGGGGATTTGGAAGAGGAAATCTACATGAAGCAACCTGAGGGCTTTGCGGTGAAGGGTAAGAAAGAACTGGTATGCAAGTTAAAGAAGTCTCTGTATGGGTTAAAACAGTCACCAAGGATGTGTATCAGAAATTTGATACATTTATACGGGGACTTGGCTTCACCAGAAGCAAAGCAGATCATTGTGTGTATTTTAAATTAATTGGTGACCGTGTTAATTATCTGGTCTTGTATGTTGATGATATGTTGTTGGTTGGAAATGACAAAGAAATTATCCAGGATTTGAAGACCCAATTGTCCTCCAAATTCGACATGAAAGATCTCGGTGCTGCAAACTATATTTTGGGCATGGAAATTAAAAGAGCTCGGGCAAAGAGGAAGCTCTGGTTAAACCAGAGGAAGTATGTCGAGACAATATTGCAGAGGTTTAATATGCAGGATAGTAAAGCGGTGAAGGTTCCTATTCTTGTAGGTGTGAGGTTATCTGCTGAACAGTGTCCCAAGACACAAGAAGAGGAAGAGGACATGTCCCGTGTTCCATATGCAAGTGCAGTCGGTAGCTTGATGTATGCAATGGTCTGTACTAGACCAAACATTGCACATGCAGGGAGTATTGAGCAGGTTTATGTCAAAACCAGGGAAGGAGCCCTGGATAGCAGTGAAGCGGGTTTTCAGGTATTTGCGTGGCACTAGTGATTATGGTTTGTGCTACCAAGGAAGACCAGGATTGGACAGAGTGTTGGATATCCGTGTTTGTTGATGCAGACTGGGTTGGAGATCTGGATCAGAGAAGATCTACAAGTGGGTATGTTTTTAACCTATTTTGGAGGTGCAATCAGTTGGATGAGTAAGAAACAATCTGTAGTGGCACTATCAACTACAAAGACAGAATACATGGCAGCCACTCATGCAAGCAAGGAAGCAGTTTGGTTGTAGAGATTGTGTTCAAGTATGGGGTTAGTACAGGGAGCTATAAGGATAGACTGTGACAGCCAAAGTGCAATCTTCTTGGCAAAGAACTCTGCTTATCATTCAAAGACAAAGCACATTGATGTTCAGTATCACTTTGTGAGGGATATGATAGAAGACAAAAAGGTGTTGCTGGTAAAGGTGAACAGTTTGAAGAATACTGCAGATGCATTGACAAAATCTGTGAGCTCTGAGAAGTTCTATTGGTGTAGAGAAACAATGGGCATTTCAGGGTTGGAAAAATGATTAAGCTCTCCTGTGGCCCCCTGTGGAAAGAGAACAACAAGTGGGAGATTGTTGGGTTGTGTTATATTCTTTCCACGACTAACCTACGTAGTGAACTGAGGGGTTAGAGGGAGGGAGAGCCCCCATCTACAGGGTCTGAGGCAGCGCCCCGGGAAATTTTTTTTGGACCCTATATTAGGTTGGGCGAACCTGCCTATGGTTTTCGGTCCATGGTTTTGGACGCGATGGTTTTCGGTCCATGGTATTGGATGCTTCGGCATGTATAAATATGTATTGTAACATTGAAAGGAATATAATGAAAAATCAAGCTGGTAGTCTCGGTTTTGGGATCCAGCAGGAAATCTCTGTGTATATGTGTTTTATGTGTTATGCTCTCGCATTTTTATTTTTCCTGTGATTTAGAATTCGTATGCAGGTAATTTCTGTATGGGGTTAAAACCTACAGAACCTCTCCCAATTATAAAGGTTAATTATTCCCAAGACAACTATGATTAACCAATGTGGAATTAATAATGTGCTTCATAATAATTTGTATGCGTATGTTTATTTTAATTGATTATATGCTCTAAAATATGTTTCTTGTGCTGGTATGTAAATACATGTAACCATACAATATTGCAGCATATAACAAACACATGGACAACTATACTAATTTCGAGTTCACCCAAAACTCTTGGGCTACGCCTCCTTGAGATTTAGTCATCTCGACTAGGCTCTTTGGGATTATGGCATCAGTTCTTTTACAAGCTCCAAACTCAAGTCCATTATTTTACATAGAATCAGTGGGCTTAGAACGCCATCTCATCCCTGGCTCTAAAGCTCTCAACTCTCTGGCTCTCGGCTTTCGCTCTGGCTCTCGACTCTGGCTCTAGCTCAGGCTTTGGCTTTGGCTCTTGGCTCTAGCTCATGGCTCTAGCTCTAGCTCTGGCTCTGGCTCTGGCTTTGGCTCTTGGCTCTTGGCTCTGGCTTCTCTAAGCTCCCTCTCAGCCTTTGCGTGCATCAATGGTTTGCTAGACCTCCTAGCGACCTTTAGCAACCTTCTAACAAACTTTTGCAGCTTTGCTGCATGTTAATCATGCTCTCTAGTTCACTTGACCTCCAAGTGACTCCAGGACTCCCTTAGCTACTCTAAGCTACCAACCTATGCTCTCAATCATGCTCTCTGGCTCCTTTGAGGCATTCTTCTAGCTTTCCGAATTCCCCAGTCATTTCTTTGTGTGTCATTGTTCCTCTGCAGCTTCGCGACTTCTCTGCGTGTTGTTTATTTGACTGGACATTTGGCTTTGTGGCTGTATGGCTTTCAAATGCATCATTGTCTGTAAAAATGTCCCCTTGCAGTGTGGTACAGTGATTAGGGTCCATTACAGAGGATTCGGGGCCTTCCCTGAGGTGAAAGCCAGAAAATGGATACATAGCGATTTTTCTGAAAATACACTATCAGGCTTGAATTCTGGACTTGAAATTTCATTAAATCACCCCTATAAACCCATTGGGTCTGCCATTTTATCTAAAATCACTATTGCATGGTGTATTGGCCAAAATCACCAATATGCGGGAAATATACAGAGATCCCAAATTCCAAGAGTTCAAAATTTATGAAATCACGTCCATAATTCTTATTGGGTCCACCTTTTTATTGGCATCCGGGATCGCTGATCACCTATCACCGATCGTCGATCACCAATTTAATCTGTACCATTGATCTGATCCCTGATCGAATGGTCCATATCGCATTGCATATCACTATTGCATTGGCCCTACCATTGGGGATCGCCAATTGCTAATCACCGATTTAATTTGGACCTTTCATATGATCCCCGATCAGATAGTCTAGATTGCATCACATCAACGTATATTGGCGCCATCACTGATCGCATATCAACATATTGCGGTGCTACAGGTACTTCGCTTTTGGGTGTGCCGATCACCGATCTTCCAATCGGTTGATTGCAATCTCTCCATCGCATAGCTCGGGGTCCCAATATCACATTCATGCCTGCCTCTAACCCGATATGTGAGAGATTGGTGATCAGGGGTCTCTTTTTCCTCCACTTGAAGGTTGCCCTTGGATCATTTCAATGTGATTTCCTTTATAAGGCATTTTAGGCAATTTTTTTAAAGACTTTGCCTCTTTTTCAAAGGACAAAGGGAACTTCTTTCTGCGATAACTTCTGCACCCGAGGTCCATTTTAGCCCATTAAAATTGCAGTAGATTCAGAATGAAAAGATCTCTCCAATGGGACTGTTTTCAAGAGTATCCTTGGACTCTCAGTTTCCTCTTTGGGGAACACTTAGACTTAGAAGTCTATCCAAACTCCATTTTGGATCAACTCTCTATCCCTATAGTCCACCACCTCTCAATTATTTCCCTACCCTACCACGTAATCACCCGTCACATCCTATCTTATCTACCCCCCATCTCTCACCAAATCCATGCTCATCCCTCATGATTCGATGGCTTGTGTCCTTTTCTGGCCCCCCCTCACCCTCCAAAAGTTAATCCTAGGGGGGGTCAAAAATCAGTGGTTTCCAACTGCTGACACATCGCGTCGTCGTAATTTTGCACCCCCCCCGTCTCATACCACTTACCACTCCCAAGGCCCCCTATTAAGTTGTTTATGTCTTTACTTAAAATACTCCACCATTGTCACTGTTTGATTGGCCCCACCACCTCATGACAGCAACCTGTCCCATCCACCCTATCATCACTATTCCCGTCGTTATGCATTTAATTGGTTGGACTGTTAGCCAACAGATCTATGCCAAGTAAGGCCAATCCAAAAACATCACTCCAAATCCATAAAAGAATCATGTCATGCCATTTTCAAATTTTAACTGCTATTTCCAGTATCATGTGCATTTCATTTCCCTCCAGACATACAAGGAGAGCACATAGTGCATATAGAAGCAATAGTACAATTGTAGAGATATCCATTTTTCTGTAGTGATCGAATGTTTCCATTCTCGAATCCCACTTTTGGTTAAGCCCTTTTCTTCCTCCTTCACTAAATTCCCATTTCTTTCCATTCCCTTTTTGTTACAAATTCAACACAGGATACTTTCAGAGGTTTTCAGAGAAGATGACCATAGCACCAAAGAAAAAGGATCAAGAAATATTTAATCTAATGGTGCACCCACCATTAGATTTGGATCACATACCACTTGCAGACAAGGATTCTAAGATACATGAAACACTCTCAGAGT
The DNA here is from genome assembly GCA_000404065.3 of Pinus taeda. Taxonomy (NCBI): domain Eukaryota; kingdom Viridiplantae; phylum Streptophyta; class Pinopsida; order Pinales; family Pinaceae; genus Pinus; species Pinus taeda. The sequence continues at coordinate 154,317 of APFE030426917.1, read as the reverse complement.
TTGATTTGTTTGACATATATAACTGGTGGGAGGATAAAATTGTGGAGGAGACGGATGGCATAGGTCTCTAGGACACTAATCTAACTTTTTATATTTTTCCTAGAAAACATAGTTGACCATAACTAATAAGGAAATGCCACTCATGCTACAATCCACAACAAAGGGCAGTGATGACCCCAACATGACATATTTTATTTACCATTGAGGCCAAGTCCATTATGCAAATGATGTAGGCCCCTGTTATTGAAGGAACTAGTCCCATTTCCCATGAGATTCTCACTGAAATGTATCAAAAAACTTGATTTTTCTAAGAGAGCCAAAACCTTAGAACTTTTCATCACTGATCAAACACCCCATCCAAATAAGAATCCTCCTTATTCCTCCTTTGTTTTCCCTGAGAAAACTAGAGACATTGTCATTGTTCTTTCTTATTTACTTGGCTATTACTCAGATCAATGGCTTGATGAAGCTATCGTAGCTTTCTTCTCTATTCTATCAATAGAATCCAAGCCCTTTGTTCTATTCAATTTTAGCCATTGTTTAGCAGATGCCATTCATGAGAAGTTAGTCAATTTCTTCATAGAGGAAGTATTTGAATACTCCTTAGTTTTGGTTTATATGTTCATTTATTTTCAGGAAGACAGGTTCCAGTTTTGAATGAGCAAGTTGAATGAGGAAGGTGAACCCCAATCTGTTATTTTTTGGGAAACATCAGTGATGAAGGACTCAAAAGGGTTTGGCTACAAAACATTTGTAGAAATGTTTGTTCACCCAACAATGAACCCCCTTAGTGGGACTGCAGAACCCATGATCGGTGCAGAAATAAGAAGAATTGTGCGGTTGACGGACCAAGTAAGAACAGGTGATTGATACTTGTACTAAAATTACACTGAATTAAGAGTATATGGCTATGAGTTGGCCCCTTATAAGCTGCCAAAGTTCCTCCCTGTGAGGATCTTTGTGCTTGAGTACATTAGAAAAATGATTAATGCAGATTAAGTGCACTTTGTAGCAGCTAAGAAAAAGTCCTAGTTCAAGATCAAATCTCATATTGGTCCCTTCATTTGTAACAACAGAGTATTTTATGTTAAGCAATGTTATGCTGCAGGAGTGTTGAGCTTTTGATGTGGCAAGGGTTGAACTGAAGCTATAGGAGTGCACATGATCAAACTGTATTGGGTGATATTCTTCCTTCTACATTAATAAAGAGCTTATTCCTTTCCTCAGTTGAGTGTTCATATCTATGATGGTTATGTGTTTCAATGTCTTTGATTCCATTTTTTTATAGTATGATAGATCATAAAACATGTATCCTTTGATTGTTTCTTGTTTTTGTTTCTCTTGGTGCAGGTACCTTTTGAGCGGATTTAGTTCAAGTGGGAGCGATGGGAGCGATTCAAAAGATATTTAGAAAGCAAAAAGGAAACAAGTAAGTTCCTCCATCTCATCTATCTTCTATAAGAAAAGGTTAAACTACTTTCATTCTATTGTTCTAGGTGTAGTCACCCACATAGGGAAAATGTGTTTATTCGTAGATGCAAATTCCATGTAACAAATTGGTGACCATACTAGGGAATGACTGTCATTATTGGTGGCTTACCCTCATCATATCATACCCTAGTGGACTTTTCTTAGATTTATTGATCTTATTTTAGTCTTCTTGAAGTGTTTTTAGTCAAAAATTATGCTTGATTGTCCCTTGAATTGACTCTCTAGCACTAGTGCAATGTTAGTATTGACACTGTGCACTGCATAGAAGTCCCTACCTTAGAGACAGTGCATTGCAGTGCATTGTCTCCTCTCTGGTCTGCGCTGATTCCTCTTAGGCTAAAAAACCCACCTTTGGTCTGATTTTTCCAAACTTGCTTCTCTTGTTGTTTGCTGAAAGACCAATGATGCTTGTGGTTCTAAAATCAAGTTGTATTTCTCTTAGTAGCCCTACTTTGGCCATGATTGTTTAGTGTTTCTTAAATGATATATTTTTCTTTATCAATTCATTTTCAAAGTTAGCTTATAGTCGATTAATCTTTTATGAAAAGAAAGTGTCATAAAGTCTTTGTCCTTGCAAAAGATTGATTGATTGCATGTGCATTAGTTTCCTTTTGTTCATCTCAACATTAAGAGAATTGAAAAGAAGAACTTTTTTTATGCAATTAGAGGTTTGGGTGTGCTTATAGGAATAGTTTATGGAAATTGCATTAGATGTGCTCTTTGCTCTTTGTTAAACATCCGATTGCTCTATCCCTTACTAGATATGGTTTTCATGGTTCGAATTAAATGAAAAGAATGTTTATCATCTTAGTTGCATTCTAGGAGTTTCAGAAACATCACGTGGTGAAACTTCAAAGGAAAATTCTTAAGAAGATCAACTTAAATGTTATCTCAATTAACCTAATGGAGCATTGTCACCTAATGAATAACATTTAGAGGTTCTACGCTAGAGACCTATTCCAGCATCATAAAACATATTAGTTGTCATTAATTATCAGCTATGCATTGCAAGTGTGATATCTCATTCCACGTACGTAAGTATATTGTAGCTCATCCATGTACCTTTAGGTATATAGGCTGGTGTTATAGTACGAAAAGTATAAAGGAATGCTTTCATTGTGCGGTTTCGCATTAGACAACTTTAATATAGATTGGGCCTCCACGTACTTTCAGGTATATATGGGAGGAGTACGTTATGTTTCTATCCATCCATAGGTAACCGAGGCAGCCACCTTGTACACTTTGATACACTAAACACAACATTCAAGGAGATTTCCTACATGTATGTTAAGTCCTTGGTTTATTGAGGAAGTATATTGCAGTTCACAGTTGCTTGGTAATCATTTTTCCTAGATTATCCCTCATTTGTTTTGCTATGTTAATTTGATTAAAATAAATTAATTAACCACAGATAACACCCTCCACGTCATTCCTTAGTTGATATTAGGTTGAAACATATGGCAACAACTCTGGAGTCCACTGATCAAGGAATTCCTTTTGATGGGAATCCTATTCCTCTTCCTCCTTTCAGAAATATTCATGCTACTTATATGGATACATTATCCCTTCCAAGATTTACCATTGGCTTGTTAGTATGGTTGTTTTCAACCTCCTTGGTACAAAATGTCACGATTTCTCCGCAATTGAGTACTCCTCCACCTGGACAAAATCAATCTCCAGTTGATCCTAAAGTTGACGTTTTAACTTCTTCGTCGGTTGTTTCTTCTTCCCCTTCTTCCTCTTCACCTAGTGAAGGTATTGACACTAGTAACCAGGTGGATAAGAAGAAGAAGAAAGGGAAGAAGAAGAAGAAGAATAAGAAGAAAATTCAATAGGGGGCACCCAAGAAACCATTGCTTCCAATGAAACTTCTGATGAGAAACCATCTGATAAGCCTCGTAAACTTCGATATCCTTGCAAAATTTCTACGTGAGACAATATTCTTTGAAATTGTTCTATTATTCCTCAGATCTTAGAAGAATGGTCTACTCATTCACATCATCCCATGTCATGAAATTCCGGAGATCATGCTGGTGACACATTACTAACTAGTGGTAGTAAAGTTCTTGGAAGAAGGGTAAAGTTAAGTTTCCGTGTAGGTTATGCGAAGGGAATCACCCCATTCACCTTTTGTTCCTATCTGGATGAAGCCCAAAAAGTGTTGGATAACTGTCTTGCTTCTCTGCAGAGACTTCCATCTGGTTATAGGAGACTCTCCCTTAATACTTCACTAGTTGATGAAGTGACTGACCCAAACCAATCATCAGTTAGACCAACTCTCTCTGAATGTGAATCCTGTGAATCTATACCTATCTAATCAGTTGACCTAATTTCACCTTCAGTTAATCGTCCATTCTCGTAGAGAGCGAGTTTGATACCACTCAGGTTATTTTTGTTTCTTTAGATTACAATGAGCTTGGAGGCAACCCTCCTATTCCGTCAAGACAAGAGGAAAATCCTCCCATTCACGTAACTTAAGGGGGTAATTCTCCCACTCTTACAGTACTCCCTCCAAGTAGTTTGGTCACTTCCTTCGATTGGAATCAACTAGCATGATGTCATATTACTTCTTATGTGACTTTCCAAATCATAGTACAGGTTTATAATATGATTGTATCTGTCACTATTATAGATGAAGGTGCATCTATGAGTATCCTTTCCTCCACTGCTTGGCAAGTGCTCCGTTCACCGCCACTTGTGCATGTTACATAGAATCGGTTGGCTTTTAACAGAGGAACCAGTCAACCATTAGGGATCCTTCCTCAATTACCTATTACTTTGGGAGGGAAAATTGTTTATCTAAAAGTGATGGTAGTCCCAAGCCCTTTAGATTACAATTTAATTCTAGGGTGCGACTATGTTTATGACATGGGAGCTATTGTTTCAACACTCTTTTGAGTGACGTGTTTCCCACATGAAGGTAGAATTGTCACCGTTAACTAGCTTTCATTTCCTGACAAAAATATGGCTTCCGGTCAACGATCTTCCCTAAATGGTCCTTTTTTCCCAATGGTATCTTCCCCTCCATGGGACAATTATGTTGAAACCCATACCATGCCTACATCAAGTGACAATAAATTCTACAATGTTGTGCATTACGTACTAGGGGCATTGGAACTAGATCTCTCTAATTGATTCCTTGCTATGTATCCTTCTAGATCATTTTTCTCCCATCTTATGAGAATGTCTTGGAATTCATGACCTCTTATGGGTCGTGATCAAGGAATCATGAGCATAGTTCTTTGTCTTGTGTCAAGCTCGTTAAAAAATGAAACAAGGAATATGAGCATAGTTCCTTGTCTTGTGTCAAGCTCATTAAAAAATGAAACAAGGAATATGATGATAGTTATTTTACTGTGTCAACCTCATTAAACAATGAAATAGGTCCATGAGCATAGTTCCTAGTATTATGTCAATCTTGTTAAAAAATGAAACAAGGAATTATAAGCATAGTTCTTTGTCTTATGAAGCTCGTTAAAAAATGAAACAAGGAATATGAGCATAGTTCCTTGTCTTGTGTCAAGCTCGTTAAAAAATGAAACAAGGAATATGAGGATAGTTCTTTTACTATGTGAAGCTCACTAAAAAAATGAAACAGGTCCATGAGAATAGTTCCTGGTCTTGTGTCAAGCTTGTTAAAAAATGAAAGAAGGAATTAGAGCATAGTTCCTTGTCTTATGTGAATCTCGTTAAAAAATGAAACAAGGAACTTTAGCAAAGTTCCTTGTCTTGTGTCAAGCTCATTAAAAAATGAAACAAGGTCCCCTGGAGCAAAGTTCCAATCCAAGTCTTTGATTAGATGTCATAAAATCACAGTCGAATATTTCACTTGATCTCGTAAATGAACCTTCATTCCATCCACCTGATAGCCACGAGTAGTCTACTTAGGTGAATGTAATGAAGCTTGGGGGGCATGCACCTAGAATCAAGTTATCATGCTTGGGGCATGAAACTGAACCAAGCATAGTTTTTCGTTTCAAGTTTGTGTAAACATGAAACTGAATCCAAGCATAGTTTTTCATTTCAAGCTTGTGTAAACGTAAAACTAAATCTAAGCATAGTTCCCTATGGTTCAAGCTTGTGTAAAAATGAACCCATTTCCATTTTAACCTTCATGATTTCCATTCTATCAACCTATTCCATCAAATGAGCCATGGTTTTTCTCCTTCCATTGTCACTATTTGCTTGGTCGATCATATGCTTTCACTTGGTTGATTTACTCTTTTTGAGGAACGGTTGCAATGAGCGGTCTTCTTAACCAACCTCTTGACATAAATCAACATGTTTTGAGAAGTTCCAACATCACCGAAACCAGTTGCTATCCTAAACATCACTCATTCCTCTAAGTGGAGTCCTCTTTAAGCTCTTTTCAAACTCTCGAAATATGAAAAGATTACTGAGCGCTTGTCCTTTTCAGCTCGTAAACGGATTGGAAACAACATCTACTTTGTATAATTTTAATGCTTTTCCAAAATGAGATAGAAAAAGGAATACATTGATTCAACATGGTCAATAGGTTTTCTCTTGTATTATTTTACACTTTTTCAGACTTGAGAGAAAAATGTATGAAAAGAACTTGTGGAGTTTTCTTTTTGTCCCTTTTCAAAATCTCTAAAAATGAAAAGGACTGAGTTCTCATTGTCGTTAAAATCGTTAAAACATCAAATAGCGACAAACTTGTCCATCATGACAAGAACGAGTTTCGCCTTCACTAGGATCGTTAAAACATCACATAGTGATGTATTCATCTGAAGGGTGAAATTATGCTACAAGCATATGTTATCCTCCTCAAGCTTGTTAAAAAAAAGAGGTACTGGTCAGTGATGACTCGGCAAAATGGGAAAAGGGATAAATCACTTTATGGTAGCAAGTTGCTCTTGAACATGACACTTTCACTTCATCTCTATGACTATTTTAGTTGGGTTATCTACTCGTGGTTATCATACCTATGGCCTATCGCACCATCCATCACTTTAATTTTGGGTCAATGCTGCCAATTCATTTAGTGTCACCGATATGTTCAAGAGAAGTCATTCAGTAAAAATCATCCTTTGCAATACTCATAAACCTTCATTTTCATGACCACCATTCCTAAGCCTTGTGTCGTCAGTCACATTCTGTCTCCAAAATCATTACACTTGTATCATGTCGTTGATGTGGGATACATCAAGGCCCTCCTACAACAAGTTGCTTCTTGTCAACATTAGCACATTATCCAAGAATCTGACTTAGAAACACCCTTTTACTACCTTGGGGCTTGCATACATGAATGGAAAATTTGTTGCTTCTGGTGACAGGTTGGCATCATGGCCTTCAATTGAAAGACTTTGTATGGTTTTTGACATCAAAACACTATTCACACCATGCATAATGTACTGCGGTACCTTGAGAATCATTATCATTGTTGAAGAGGTAAATCCCCTCTATGGATAGAGGCGATCCCTACTATCCCAGAACGGGTCTAGCAACAATCAAACAATGCTACCACGCAAGTTCCTAATTGCAAATAAAAGGTAGGTGATGAAGACCTACTTGGATTCCAACGTTTTCATTCGTAGAAGAGACGTCGCCCATGCTCCTTTTCCTTGGCCAGTCACAATCCTCCACTATCCTCGTGAATGGACACCTGCACACAAAGAGAACAACACAAACACAAGCGTGAAATCTAATAAATGCAATTATACATCAGTCAGGAAGGACATAACTCAACATTAATCATTACAAAAATGAGAGTGGAACCATAATGATAGTCATCTATTATTAATAATCAACAAAGGAGAATACAACCAGTGTCTTGACGTCAAGTCGTCCTTTGGCTGGGTGCTCAGCTACACAAGTCTTGCAAAGCTTGAAGGGATGAGGTACAAGCCTCTCTCTCTTTGGTGATAAGATCTCCTCACTTAGGTTAAGCTTTATGGACACAAAGAAGGCTCTTGCAACTTTAATCTCTTGATATCTTCCTTTCAGCACCAGTATAATTACCACTACCACTAGCTTGCTCAAGGCATGGAGACAAGCTTTTATAGATGAAAAGGAAGGGATAAGATCAATCACAACAATAATGGATTTGGCCT
>APFE030426917.1:53339-145476 GCA_000404065.3 Pinus taeda | reverse complement strand
AAACTCCAATGATTCTTTTTTGTCATATAATCCCTTAAGTCTGAAAAAGCATAAAATAATACGAAAGGGATGAATTTTTGATAGTTTTAACGAGCCGAACAAGACAAGCGCTCAATATTTTTGCGTAATAATCCCTCAAGTCCAAAAAGATTAAAATCTAGAGGAGGGATAACACTTCTGATGACTTTAACGAGCTGGAGAGGCTAATCGCTCAGCAATCTTTTCATATTTTACGAGTCAGTTGAAAAGAGCTTAAAGGAGACTCGTTTTTCGAGGAATGAGTGATGATTTTGGGTAGCAGCTGATTCTAGGTAAGGTTTGGAATTTTCCAATCATGACAGTGTCACAAGGATGGCTAATAGAATCTCTCTTCGCAGATGTCCCTCGAAAGGGTAAACAATCAAATGGAGGTGAACGATCGGCTAAAAACAGAGCGGAGGTGATGGTGAGAACATGACCAAGGCTCAAAAGCTAATGATAAGGCATTCACTATGGTTATTTACTGGTTCATTTTTTAATGAGCTTAAACTCTGGGGGAAACATTTGCTCATTTCTTATGTTTATTTTTTAACGAGCTTGAATTCCGCGTTAAAACTACTCGTGATAATACTCATTGATTCCTTGATTCACCATTAGCATTTTGTTCTTTCAAAGATTGTACTACCTGTTCAATTGCTTCATCAAACTGATTAGAAACGAAAACATATGCTTGATAAATGAGTTAAGAACACTAATATCTTACTTGAATTACATGAATGGTAATTTAAAAGTGACTTTTACCTCTCATTTTACCATTTTCATTTGAACTTGGTTTGTTGGAGCTCTGGAGGTGCTTTTCCCCCCGGATTTTCACTAGCTGATTCCGGGAGATTCTGTGGAAGATTCTTGATGCCATCTAGACCAGGTAGGAGCTAAACTTGTTCTCTTCAATTGCATTCTTTTCTTTTTGAATTCTGAGCCTGTTTTCTTGCTTTGTTGAGCCTCTGGGGTTTGAACAACTCGCCTTGGCTCCATCGCACCCTTTCTTAATCGAAAGGTATGATGCATACTAGCCTTCTCACTGGCTAGTTAGTATGCATCGCTCCCAGTACACTGCTGGGGTGCGATGGGCGCAAGGAAGAAACTTTTTGCACAACTTTCTCATATATTTTTGCCTGTTTTTTGCCAAATCAAGATCCTAACTCTTCTCTTGTTTGTTTTTCAGAGATTCATACATGGTGAGAATGTGAGCATGAAGAAGAGGACATGATTAATTTACATGATCCAAGCACGGTAACTGCATTGCGAAACTGTGGCCTGTTGAAGTTTTTCCTCATCTCTAGCATGAGGCAACAAATCAACTTGTTACAATATTTCCTCAATGCCTGGGATCCTACCAACCAGGTGTTCCAGATTAGGGGCAAATCGATCCCCTTGGCTATTGTGGGCATCTATTTTTTGATCGGTTTATCAAGGCATGGTGCCCCTCTCTCATTATCGGGTTCCGCCCGTGGGGGAGAGTCCGTGAGGGAGTATATTCGCCGACACTGCAGAGATGGATCTCAGCCGAGCACAGACGGCAAGATCAATATCCAAGATGTCACTGACCAACCCTTGAGGACCATTCTGTTCACTTTTGCTGGACTGGCTGGTAGTTCGGCTCTTCACATAGCTAACAGGTCTTACATGCAGTATGCTTTGGAATGCCTTGAGCTGAAAGTGTTCAACTGATGTGATGTAGTACTCTCTGAGATGAAAGAACAATTAACCAAGGTGAAAAGCGGAAGATCCAAGAATTTTGGCTATGGTTCTATTTTGAATGCTTTCGCTTTGGAAAAGATCAAACTGATGCAACCGCGGTGCATCTCACTTGGCCTACCACCACCTGCTGAACCACAGATGCAAAGATGGCTTGACCTCATATCACGACATGATGGCCAGCCTCAGATTTCCTTTTCAAATACTTTCTTCGAGTGGTTCGATTGTCAGGAGATGGTTTATGCCAAGTTTCCATATGCTGGCATGGATTTCTTGTGTGACCCGGATTTAGTGCTGCCTGCCGGCAAGTAGTGGGGTGCTATGGGTAAATCTTTTGACCATATCTCTGTTCATTGTTCTTTTATAATGTTCTTATGTTTTCTTGACCACGAATAATCAAAAATCATGTGCTAATGTAGATATTGGACTAGTTCGACCGGCAGTACGCTGCAGAGACCCAGCAGTCGCTCCAGCAGGAGAGGCTATGGGGAGGGCCATCCTTCGCGACCTTGACGTGGTCAAGAATATTTTAGCACTAGAATATCAGGTCGAGGGTCTCACTCTTGGTATCGCAGATGTGAGGACCGACGAGCTGCCTCTTCGGTTGCAGTGACATACTACTGGCGTGTCGAGTCGATGGACTAGGCTTTTACGCATGATTGCATAGGCGGTGACTTGTTATCACCAGCATCATTAGACTAGGGTGCCCCCTAGCATTTCGAGTTTTGGATCATTTGACTGATTTTGTCTTGGTTATAGAACATTATGTATAAACTATAAACAGTTATGTAAATATTTTTGATTTTTGGAGCTTTATTTTGGTTAAGTTACATGATCTTGCTACATATATTGATGTGATGCTTCTATTTTATAAATGTCGCAAATGCCTATCTAACACATAATTTGGCAATGAGTCTGTCAATGTGTTTAAACTTTTGGAAATATGTTGATATTGAATGAAATCGAACTGTCTTTCCAAAATCCTGACTCTTAGGAACATGCAATAGATGGCTGGATTCCGTACGGAATAGATGCCAGTGAGTTGTAGAATGACGAGTTGTGAGTCGAGCCTAACGATAAGTCGGCATATGCCATGAGTGATGGCATCAGAGAGGAGTTCTATCAATTTGTTGTATTCGGCAATATTGTTCATCGACTGACCAATACATACCCCTCTGAAACTTACTAACTCACCGCTGGGATAAAAAATGGCCCATGCCGCAGAAGACACATTCCGCAAACTACGACTCGCTCCATCAGCATATCCAACGAATGATTCCAATAGGTTCGACATCTGAAATGAATGCAAAAAAGTGGATTACCTAACCAAAATAATTACTCTTAGCGAAAACAAAAAATGTAACAAAAGCATAAGGATTACTGTTGGAGAGGTAAATCCCCTCTACGAATAGAGGCGATCCCTACTAGCCCAGAACGGGTCTAGCTACAATCAAACAATTCTATCACGCAAGTTCCTAATTGAAAATAAAGAGTAGGTGATGAAGACCTACTTGAGATCCAATGCTTTAGTTCCTAGGAGAGATGGTGCTCGCGTTCCTTTGCCTTGGCCGGTCACGATCCTCCACTATCCACGCGAATGGACACCTGCACACAAAGGGAACAAACACAAACCCAAGCATGAAATCTAATATATGCAATTATACATCAGTTAGGAAGGATATAATTCAACATCAACCATTACAAGTACAACGAGAATGGAACCATAATGATAGTCATCTATTATTAATAATCAACAAAGGAGAATACAACCAGCGTCCTGACATCAAGTCCTCCTTTGGCTGGGTTCTCAGCTACACAAGTCTTGCAAAGCTTGAAGGGATGAGGGACAAGCCTCTCTCTCTTTGGTGACAAGATCTCCTTACTTAGGTTAAGCCTTATGGACACAAAGAAGGTTCTTGCAACTCTACTCTCTTGATATCTTCCTTTCAGCACCAGTATAATTACCACTACCACTAGCTTGCTCAAGGCATGGGGACAAGCTTTTATAGATGAAAAGGAAGGGATAAGATCAATCACAACAATAATGAATTTGGCCTCATCACTTGGAAACTTCCATGGAAGGGTGGCAAACTACTTCCCATTCAAGGAGATTCGAAGCCAAACCATCCTCACTTAACATAGATGTAGTTGGTGAATTAGTTGGAAAGAACTTTCAGAGGTTGATTGGTTAAAAACTTTGCCCAAATAGGTTGGCATGATTGCCACTCTGGGACAGAGCGCTAATAGCGCACCCCTTTTATAGGATTTTCCCCATTGGCGCGGGAAGAACACAGTGGCCCCGCGCTAATGTAAAAAGGGCTATTTTTAGGGGCAAGTTGCAGGAGATGTCTTCAGGGCATATGAAGCTCATGTTCAAAGGAGAATGATGCAAGTGGTTTGAAGTCTTCTCACTTCTCACAAGTCCCGGAATGCATCCTCCAAGGTGCAGGAGAGGGTTAACAGGGACGGTGACAAACCGTGACAAATTTCTGTGTAACAATCATTATTGAAGATCTCTCCCACATTTGTTAGCGGCTTACATCATTGGCCAGTAATCAGACGATGTCTTGCCTTGTTCGACTTCATATGACATATTCACATGGTTAGACTCATACTTGAGTGAATGATTGGATGACATAGAAGAACCCGAATCTAGTTTCATCCATCTGGGCTGCGATTTCAGGAGATCCATAAATCATCTGTATGATGGATTTACACTAATGGTAATCCCATCATGGGTCTATATCTATAGATGATTATCTAGGTACATGTAATGAAAAGTTTAGATGCTGACTACGGTTATACCTTCCCTCAACGATTCATGAAAAATCCAAAATATCATGATGTTATGTATTGTAATCGATGCACATCACCATCCACTTCAGTTCCTCTCTGTCACATCATAAATCATATCACTCGACATTATCATTTTTGACTTCATGCTTTAAGGGGAAACTGTTACTGGTCTATTTGGGCATATGACTGGTGACATTCAAATCGGTACTTTTAGGGCTCATCAAACCCTAATTCAGTTGTTAAATGTTGTAGAGATGTAAACTCATTGAATGCTTCATTCTATGAAAGTTTCATGGCCTGAAGCCTTCCTAAAATGCCTCCTTAGCACACCAGCACAACCTAAGCCTTGAGACATTGCATTGCAGAGTTAGTAGGCCCACTGTGGCTTGCACTACAGTGCACTTAGGCCCTCTTTAGCCTGTGCTAGGTGAGATTGAGCGAAATTTGCATAGGGTTATGGGAATATTCCTTCACTCTAGATGACTCTAGAAGGTTACCATCTCTTATCCCCTCCTATGAGCTCGAAATTGGATAGGCTAAGGATCTATTAACCTCTTATCTTCTCATCCCTTGCTCCATGGAAACTAACTCCAAGATTGGAAGTTCATTCAATACCCTCATTTATGAGAAAACCACATCCATTTCCTATAAATTGAGAACTCATAATAGTGATCAGCGGGGGTAGAATCTGAAGTTTGTAAGGAAATTCTGTTGGTTTGAGGATTGATTTTATGTTAAGAAATGTTATGATGCTGGAGTGTTGAGCTTTTGATGTGGTGAGGGTTGAATTGAAGCTTCAGGGGTGGCACAGGGTCAAAATGTATTGGGTGTTATTCTTCCTTCTACATTAATAAAGAGCTTATTCCTTTACTCATATGATTGTTCATATCTGTGATGATTATGTGTTTCAATGTCTTTGATTCCATTGTTTTATTGTGAGGCAGATCATAGATCATGTATGCCTTGATAATTTCTTATTTTTGTTTCTCTTGATGTAGGTACCTTTTGAGTGGATTTAGTTCAAGTGGGAGCGACAGGAGTGATTGAAAAGAGATTTAGGAAGTGCAAGTCAACAAGCAAGTTCCTCCATCTCATCTATCTTCTATAAGAAAAGGTTAAACTACTTTCATTATGTTGTTCTAGGTGTAGTCTCCCACCTAGGGAAAATTTGTTTTTGTAGATGCAAATTCCATGTAACACACATGACCCACTGACCAAGGAGATAGAGGAAACATAGAGCCAAAAGGCTAATATGATGAAATTAATAGTGGAGCAGTCTCTCCAGATTAAACAAATCGAAGTAGAGATGGAAAAGATGGTGCAAGAGAAAGAAAAGGTAGCATATATGGCCATCACTACAATGGAGGCCCTTCCTCTAATAGCCCCTCCCATAACCACTCTAGTAAGTGCTGCTACAAGGGTAGGAAGAAGCACATAACAACTAGCTAGATCAATGGAAGACATGAATCTGCAGACTGAGGAGATTAAGAGACTGTAAACTCAAGTTAATGTGCTACAAGATCAAATCGAAAAGGGCCAAAAGTAACCATTTGGTGGAGATGGAAAGGGAAAAAACATTGATTGAAGCACTACAAAAATTAGAGAAAGAATCATATATTGGGAACATTGTAAGAAGAGCGAAGGAAATTATTTGGAATAATATAATCAATGGAATGAATGAAAATTGGCCCAACATCCAAATTATCTTTGAGCAGAAAGAATTCATTGAAAAGGCCAGAGAAGCTATTTCAGCTACTAATTAAGAGATGAGAAACATGCCAGCAACAACCAATAGGATAATTAAATTTTTAAATTCAAGGCACAGGTATGAGATGGAAGAATTCAGAGTAGCAGATAGAACATAGACTATACTTCAAGTGAAAAAGGTGTTGACTAAGAAGAGCTTGAATGTACAACTAGAAGAGAAGTGTCAAAAGCTAGAGCTGACAGTCAACAAGTTCTTCTGTTGGGTTCTGTTATATTATTTCCATGACTAGCCCACGTAGTTAACCAGGAGTTAAAGGAGGGGAGGTTGCACGGGTCTTGACGGGTACCCGTAACTGCACTTGATGGGGTTCGGGGTAGCGCCCTAGAATATTTTGGTTTTGGACCCTATGTTAGGTTGGGAAGACCCACCTATGGTTTTGTGCATGATTTTCACACATGTTTTTTGGACGCGATGGTTTTTAGTCCATGGTTTTGGGCATGATGGTTTTCATTCCATGTTATTGGATGCTTCGGCATGTATAAATATGTATTGTAATATTGAAAGAAACATAATGAAAAATCAAGCTGGTAGTCCCGATTTCAGGATCCATGGGAAAATATTTGTGTATATGTGTTTTTATGTGTTATTCTCTTGCATTGTTTATTTTGTGTGTTTTAGAATTCATATGTAGGTAATTTTTGTATGGGGTGAAAACTGCATCTTCAATAGAATGCAACCTCTACATGAGAAAGGTCTCCCCTCTCTACTTGTCATAAATGACAAACTCACAGCTAGAGAAGATTATGCCAGGAGACTCTAGGGCATAGCCACAGATGTTGCAATTTTTCCAACATCAAAGGCAACATAACAGGAAAGGCATTGTTGGAAGCTATCAACAATCAAATTTACATTGAGCGTGAGTTGAAACATGTTTTTGTGGTTAAACCCACCTTTGAAAAATACAGTGAAGTTGATGAAATATATAGGAGGCTAATGAAGATCAATATTCCAGATAAAGGAGCGTGGAGAGACATGTGTGACTATCAAGAGGAATGAGACAAGGATGATTAAAGTGACAAACATACCTGAGTCAACACCAACCACAACAGTAGAACCACTAGAGTTAAATTAATGTATCAAGCAACAACATCCCTAAAAAAGAGGACCACATGTCCCAGTTTTCTCAGAGTGGCCACTTTGTGGTTACATTAGTCATTTTTCGTTTCATTGTAATTAATCATAGATTGCCAAGTGTATAAGGAAAATCATTGTACGTTTTTGTTAAATACTTCATGAATTGGAAGTATTAGGGGCTGGACCCAAGTCATTTGAACTATCTTTTCTATTTGGAGCATTATAATTTCGAGTTGGAGCATCAATAAAAGGACATTTTGCAAGATACTTGATCTGTTTTGACCTGGTGATGTCTTTCTTTCTGTACTGAATATATCTTTGTTTATTCATTTATGCATATTTGAGTCTTATTTCAAAGAAGAAATTCTAGTGTACGATATGCTGTTGGAGCACCTTATTACTATCTGTATTTCCAATCTAATTGTTTTCCTTTGGGTTATGATTAAAAAATACTTAACTGCTTTTTAATCATTACTAATATCACTTTTCTATCATTTTACTTTCCACTCTGCTTTTAGATCCATTAAATATAGTTAATCCACCTTCTAAATTCTCTGGAGAATTGATGCTACCACCGAGCCTTAGACCCCATAGCTCAATGGAAATGATTCAAATATGATCTAGCCCAACCAAACAGAAAAAACCAAGTAATTAAGTATTAAATTTCCTTCATTTTTATATCTAGCCTAACACATTACAACACTGAAAATAAAGTTAATTCTTAAAATACAGAGAGATCCCTCTTCGAGTTTAGGAGAGCTAGATCCTAGGCTCCTAAGCGGTTTGATGTATCTTTTGTGACTTTGTCTCACCAATCTTAGAAATGGCAGAACGATAACATCTCCAACTTCTAATTCTCCTTATTTTCATATTTAACAATGTAAAATTTGAAACGGGAACTCATATTGTTACATGTTTTGTAGAGAGCAAAAAAGTGACCCGATTTGGAAAAGGGGTGATGCAGAAGACACATGTTTTTTTTAGAGCATAGTTTTTGGCACTATAAATTTTTTTATGTACATTGCATTTTAGAATGGTAGTATTTTTTATGCTGATTTAAAAAAGTGGTAATTCTACACCAGGCCCTTTTTTTAAAAGGTTTTTGTTTTCTATCTAATGTATGAAATGTAAATAATTATTTCGTAAATTTAATAATTTTTGAGGTGGTCTTTTTCTTCATATTTTCTTGTTTTATTTTAATTTTCATTTTTTTGTAGTGAGGTTTTTAGTGTTTTGCATATTTAAAGAAAAAGGTCAATATTTTGAGTTTTCAATATTCTACATATTTATACAACGTTAATTAATCTTTTAATCCACATGAAATAATCGTTTCTAAAAAACAATATTTTTTAACAATTGACATAAAAATAACCATTCTTAACATAAATATAACTAAAAAAATACACGCTTTGATAATTTTTTGTAAGTTTTTGCTAGAGATGACATGTCAAAATCACAATTTTTATAGGAAAATTTTAACTAAAAATGGTTAAATAATAGTTTTGTTTTATGAATTTCATGTCAAAAAAAATAAATAATAATCACTACTTTTTTCAAAAATTAATGATTAACATAAAAAATAATGTGAAAATCACATAATACAGATATTGAACGCATAACAACGTCAAATGAGTGCTTATTCTTCTCATAAAATGTCAAAGTCAAAACATTAGAAGAATAACTAATTAATAGTTACAATAAATGAGCTTGATTTCCAAGCATAACTTAAATTTAATCAACAATGTCACATAATCTAAACTCTTCATCCTCTAGAGTTTCATCATTTTCTTCTTCTACAATATTTTCTACTTCCTTTTGCTCATTTTCATCTTCCAATGGATCTTTGATGTCTACGAATCTCCTAATGTATGTCTTTCCAAACATTTCTTGTAATAGTGGTTGGGGTTCCTTTGCCTTTTTTGCCGCATGTGATTCACTAAAGTCCCCTTTCTTCAACCCAATTTCTTGCATAGCATCTGGAAGAAATTGAAGAAAATTAATTCTTTGCTGAATGAAATTGCACTGTATTGGATCTTTTCAATTGCAATGCAATTTCTTCCTTTTTGAAGGCAACATGCTAGCGTTGTACCTGATTATCAAGCACAAAAGAAATTATGAAGTAAATTAGTACAATGACATATTAATTAAAAAATAACATATTGAAATTCAATTCCATATAATAAAACTTACCTGAGCCGGAAAATAAATCCAGAACCCAATCTCCTACATTTAAACATATGCTATAAGATAGTTAATCAATAATTGTGGTTTTTGATAAGTGTTAACTATCTCTCCTTTTGCTTCTTTTTCTTCATATGTTAGTTTTCTCACAACACCATAATAAGTTAGTATTTGGCTATGACTCAGAATCACCCAACGGCCACCCCATGTGGCAGGCAGGCTGCAAGGGTGGCGCGGGGTGGGCTGCAGCACCCACCCCTTGCCACTCTGGCAGCCTGCCCACCCCTCGTGGACGGGCGGGCCATCGGGGTGGCGCGGGACAGTGCCCACACCACGCCACCCCAGCGGCCCGCTCATCCCCTAGGTGTGGCTGGTTGATTCTCAAAATCACCCAACCACCCCCGGGCACCATGCGAGTCACCGGGGTGGCATAGGGTGGCGAATGCATGCCACTACGATTGCCTGCCTACCCACCCCCCGGGGTGGCTAGTTGATTTTGAGAATCAACCAACCACTTGAAATCAACTAGCCACCCCTGGGGGCGGGCGAGCCACTGGGGTGGCACGGGGTTGTGCTGTGGTGCACACGTCGCACCACCCCGATGTCCCGCCCGCCCCGCAGGCGTGGCTGGTTGATTCCGAGAATCAACTAGGCACCCACCAAGGGCAGGCGAGCTGCCGGGGTGGCGTGGGTTGGTGCTACGGCCATGAGCTGCAGGGCGGCCGACGGTGCGAACGGAAAATCTACAGCCACGGTCGAGTCACGCGAGCTGGAGAAAGACTTGTGCAAAATGTGTTGGACGAGTTATTTTTATATCATTTGGGCGGTCTCGAGGTGGCTGCATGATAGGCAGGCCGACGGGTGAATTGACTAAATGACAGTGTTAAATTATGGATGAGGCCAACAGATGTAAATTGGGTGGCAGGATGGCTGGGCAACCACAACAGGTGAGCAAGTCTATATGTAGGCGGAGGACGAGTTATGGAGGAGGTAGGAACCAACGAGTTCACTTGGACGCAGAGTGGAGTCAAGTGCGTAGTTGGGTGGAGAGTCGACGACGTAGTGCGCAGGAGGTGCAGGATATGTGCCCTCACGACGGGTAGTCAACTGAACTGTAAGTGCGGAGGTAACCGGGTAGCAGGTGTGAAGGTGGCAGGCGAGTTCGGCGGGTCGGGCAGGCCTACACGACGGGTGCGTCCGCTAACGAGATGGGTATGCTGGTGACTAGTGAGGGCGTCCGGGTAGGCATGCACGACAGGCGACCAGTGAGGGCATCCGTGCAGGCGTGCACGACAGATGACCCAAGTAGGGCGTCTGCTGAATTACCAACCAAAGTGTTGAATGGGTGACCCGGGTAGGGCGCTCCGTGCATGAAGATGAGTCGGTTGACATGGTGAGGGTGTGTGGACGGACAACCCAGGTAGGGCGTGTCATGCACAAACAAACGGTGGAAATGGTGAAGTGTTGAAGTTGTGAACGGAGGTGTGCCTCGTGTAGAGGTGCCCGTGTGTGGCGACTTGGTTAAAATGAGGCATGCCCAAGTTGGGTAAAAAACACAATCGTGCAATGAGGTGAACGAAGGGTTGGTGAGTCATGTGGCGACCATGTGGAGGCGCCAACAAGCTGGGCAACCAATTTTGTCGAAGTTAGAAATTTAGCTAAGTGGAAATTTGGGGTTTCCCAAGATTTAAGTGGGAGAGAATATGAGAGCCACAAGCTGTAGGGCGGCCGACGGTGAGAGTAAATGAGCTACAACCACGGTGGAGTCACGCGAGTTAGAGAAAGACTTTTGCAAAATGTGTTGGACAAGTTATGTTTATATCATTTGGGCGGTCCCAAGGTGGTTGCACAACGGGCGGGCCGATGCGTGAACTGAATAAACAATGGGATGGTCGACCATGGAGATGGATGGGCTGAAGATGTTAAATTATAGATGAGGCCGACAGATGTACATTGGGTGGTAGGTCGGCTGGGCAATCACAACGGGCGAGAAATTCTATACAAAGGCAGAGGATGAGTTGTAGAGGAGGAAAGAACCAACAAGTTCACTTGGACACAGAGCGGAGGCAAGTGCAACGTTGGGTGGAGAGTCAATGATGTAGTGCGTAGGAGGTGCAGGTTATGTGCTCGCATGACGAGTGATTAAACCAAAATGCAGGTGCAGAGGTAACCATGTAGCAGGTGTGAAGGCATCGATGGAGTTTGGCGGGTCGAGAAGGGCGGCATGACAGGTGCGCCCGCTGACGATCTGGGTGTGCAGGTGACTAGTGAGGGCATCTGGGTAGGTGTGCATGATGGGCAACTGGAGTGGGCGTCTATCCAGTAGTGCATGACGGGCAACCCGAGTACGTTATTCACTGAACAACCAACCAAAGTGCTGAACGGGTGACCTGGTTTGGGCGCTCCATGCATGGAGGTGAGTCAATTGACATAGTGAGGGCATGCGGACAGGCAACCCAGGTAGGGCGTGTCGTGCACGATGAAACAGTCGAAATGATTAAGTGTTGAAGTTGTGAACAGAGGTGTCACTCGTGTTGTGGCACCCGTGTGTGGCGACTTGGTTACAATGAGGCACCCCCAAGTTGGGCAAATGACACAATCGTGCGATGAGGTGAACACAGGGTTGGTGAGTCATGTGAGGAATGTGTGGAGGTGCCGACGAGCTAGACAACTGAGTTTGCTAAAGTTGGAAATTTGGTTAAGTGGAAATTTGGGGTTTCCCAAGATTTAACTTATACATTGCAAAAGTGAAGAATTATATATATTGATATTGGCCAGACTCATATTGCAGGGAGTTTCCCCTCCCTTTATACTATTTTGCAATTGTATATGTATTAATTGATGTTGATGATGAATATATGTCGGTATTCATCTGTATAAAGGCTAATAATAATACTTGGTAACAAAAATAAACTAAGTATCGAATGTTAAGGCGTAGTCCATGAACATAAGTATTTGTGAAAAGAAAATGTTCGGTGTTGTTGCACCTCGCTATAAGTGGTTGAAAGACTACCACAAGTGTAGGGGCGTGACACCTATGATGGAGAGACTCATGTGATGATGATATGGTTAGGTGATCGAGTTCACTAAACCAAATATTGCATACTTGGATGGGGATCACTGATTGTTGTGATTGGTCCACTTGGTTGGACCACATGGGCAACTTCGTCATGGACATCAGGTTGGAGACATGGAGCATGGCAGTCTTATGCAGGGACATTATGCTGGAGCACTTACAGAGGTGTGAGTTATAGGCATTCAATGAGCAGTGCCAAGGCGGGGATGTTGTCTAGGAAGATTTGCTAGTGTGACATGGAGATGTTTTGTTTATGAGCTGATGGAGATGTTGTGCACTCTTGTACAACAAGACCATGGACATGTATGGAGTTGTGAGTAGACCATGGATCATTCCTACTACATGGAGAGCTGAGGCATCCTACAGAGACCTTTGGGCCAAGACTTGTATGCCTGCTAGAGTGTTGGATGGAGATGATTCATGGAGCTAATGATGACATGAGACTATTGTGACTTTTGGGGACTTCATATATGGTGGACTTAGAGGATCTGATGCATTGAGGAGCTGAGGTCAGAGACTTTGATGCAGGATGAGTTGCTTAATTTTAAGTACATGTATGGTTGTGGCTTGGAAGAGTGACTTGATGTGGAGGATTGATATGAGACACTTTGGAGTGATGGAGTTACAACGATGATGATCCCTTAGTGACAACACTTGGGCATGGGTTGAGTTGAGACTTAACCACTTTTGACACATGGGAGCTAATTGATCTATGATCATAGGCAGCACATGGGAGATTAGACAGGTGCATACTTGTTTCTATGGTAGACTTAAAGGATGGCACATTAAAGATATGATGGAGGTAGCTTCATGGACTTGGATGTGGCACATCAAGAGTTGGAGTTTGAGGATCTCTTCACTTTGAGGAGATGGATGTTTTACATATGGATGACGATGTTGGAATGGATGCAGCTGATTTCATGCAGCACATTGACACCAAACATCATGTACAACATGTTGCAGATGAGATGGAGACTACTTCATGGAGCTCAGCATGGCTTACACTTATGTTATCACTTAAGAAATCTAATGCTAAAATTTCTCATCCTAGCCTGATGACAAAGGTCAGTGTTAATCTAAGTTGAGTTCGTTTTTTCCTTAAAGGTTGAGTCTTAGGAGGTCATGAGTCAAGCATGTATTCTTGTTTACCACTGATCACCATCATTCATCAGTCATGTGTTACTTTGTTATCTACCACAAAGCCTTGTTGGTAATTGCGTAGCGCATGCAACCTTTTTAAAGTGTTTTCGCAGCGCATTTACACTGTTTAGCAATTTCGCAGCGCAAAACTCATTAGATGTTTTCGCAGCGCAAAACCTTATTAGGTGATTTCGCAGCCCATCATTCAAAATTTAAACTAACCGTGCTGCGAAATCAGGGATTCATGCATTCCGCAACGAATCTTTCCCAAATGTCAAATCCGTTAGGTAAATCAGTGGCTGCGTCATCCTGTGTCAGTTCATGTACTCCACTTATCACGTCCCACCACCCATCTCCATTATCACCAGCATTAGATTTGTTGATACACACGGATTACAATTTCGAAGAAAAGCCACCTATGCACAAGTATTAATGATGATTGTAAGCCTTGCATGAATAAAAAATCTGCAAGATTGCAATTTGAAAAATTATAAACAACAAGTTTTCAATTTTAAATAACAATGTAATCAAGCGAGGCAGCAAATCAGGCGAGGCAGATTTTCAAAAGAAGCTGAGTTCACAGTTCGAATGGAGCTAGTATTCCTTGCCTACAGGTCATTAAGATTTCATGGAGAGATCAGTAGAGAAGAAAGAACACAGATCAGGCAAATGTCTGAGAAACGAGCCTGAAGGTTTGGATATAACACTGAAGAATAAAGATCTGGAGAAGGCTTTTAAAAAAGCCGAATGTTGGAATTTTTGCAGGAAGTTACAAGGAGGGCATGCACAAGTGACTAAAGAGATTGCACTGAATTTCACAGGATTAAATTCAAAGGTGGCTATGTTGGAATTACAGGTCTGACCATATATGATAGCCACAGTGACAGAGATTCCACGAGGGCAAGAAAATTGGTTCAAGAATTTCAAATTTGACATGAATCCATGCAAAGAGTTTTTAAAGAAGGAATTCGTTAATTCGGATTTGAGTAAGTCGGTCCTAGGAGCTATGTCAAAGAGTCCTATGCACATTTACTCACCTGTATACAGAAATACCTGACTTGTGAAGGAAGATACAACAAGGTGTATTCGTACCATTTCAAACTCCTTTTGCATTTTACAGGGAAGGCTTCCATTGATCTAGCTTTTTATTTATTCCGCAGTTTGAGTAAAATGTGTGACAAAGTACAATTGAGAAAGGAGGCTTGTGAAAATTCTATGTTTCACCATGGCTTGATTAAATTACTTGTTTTGCATGAACTTCAAAAGGTAAGCAAATATTGGAATAAATTTATTTTCATGGTTGGTTTCAAAAGCCAGACTGGTCTCAACCCTCTACCTGCAAAGGATCTTACAACAACAGGTTTTCAAATAGAAACAAGAGCCAAGAGGTTTTCAAAATTAAAGGCAAGGAAACAAGTTAGAGAGTCTGTAAAGCCACTAACCATTCAAGATACACCTCAGTAGTCAATTAAAGAAAAATCTCAGGTCAAAGAGACTGCACATGAAGAAATCATAGTTGGAGTAGTTCCAAAGAGAGGAATGAGAAATCAGATGGCTAAATAAAAGGGTAAGTCAGTAGCTGTTGAAGAAAGTCCTGTTTCGAAGGAAAATTTAAATGATTTATTGCAGGCAATTGACTTTGAAGAGTCCCCACTAGTTCAAGATGATTTGATGCAGTCAGGAAAAGAGAAGACACAGAAAGCTAAAGCCTCAAAGAAACTTAAGTTTGATGAGCAAGTTGAACAATTTGTTTTCAAACCCAGGAGACCCATAAGAAGGAAATTTCGGTAAGTACAGGAGGTATCGCCAAGGACAGATGAAACAGGGGAAGAAATATAGCCTTGTGAAAGAAAGGACAGAGGTAAAACAGTTGCCACTCATAAAGAAGATAGTATAGAGGATTTGAAAAGGAGATTGGAATCTGCCAACCTTGAGATTGCCACACTGAGGAAAGCTGCCACGAAACATGCCATACAACAAGCTAATTATTACAGAATGAAGACCTTATGGGAAGACAAAACAACTACAGAGGTGGTTGACTGTAATACTCAATTCCACACCTAGACAGTACCAGATTTTAAAGAAGCAAAATTCATCAGAATTATTAATATGCAATTAAGAGCTGGAATCAAGGTCATGAAGAAACAAATTGAAGATTTAAAGGTACAGTTAGGTGAGCTGAAGGAATATTCTTAATGAAATCCCGTTTCAAGTAAAGCTATGCTTCAAATTTTGATGATTTTGCTTAGTGTCACCTTTTTGAAGAATCATGCATGTCCATTCAATGTTGAAAGGTTTTGGAATAGTTGAAAGAAGGTTTTGATTGCAAATTTCTCAAATGAGTAAACTTTTGGGTTGAAACTATGATTTTTGAAGCAACTCAGCAGTTTCGTAGCGTGCTACAAAACTGATGAAGGTGATGATTAAAGCTCAGCAGTTTCATAGCGCGCTACGAAACTGCTAAAGCTAAATGGTCCAATTTCAATTAACCGGTTTTGAATATGAGTGGGAATTTTCAAAGGTGAATGTCTACAAGGTATGTACGACATCAGCTGAAGCTATTAATATTCAACTAGGTCAAGACAGGTGGAAATAATATGCATACGAATCTTACTTTAGATTTTTGTCATAAAGCGAGTATATTTACCACACTTCAGGATATATGGAACATTTTGCAAGAATTTTGGCTTTCAAGCATGTAAACGGTGGACAGCACATCAAGGACGTGGTAGTCTGCTCCATTTTGGGTAATTAAAAGACAAAGGATGCACTTTTTTGAATCCGAACATCTTGAGGCAAACTAAAGAACGGTACACAAGGGTAGTTTCCTATATTTCAGGACAATTGAGAGGATGTGGCATAGAAGACCAACATGGAGCCTTGAACACTCATCACGGCCAAAATGAAAGGAACCAGATGTCAAAGAACAAGAACAATTATACCCAAGGATTTTATTAGCATAACGTGGTGTTAGAATCCTACTTGATTTAGATCTCTGGAAAGTTTAGTTGAAGTCTGTTACATTTAATAGGTAGTTAAAAGTTGATTAGGTGTCATTAGAAGTAGATTTTGAGTTCCCCTCATGCTGGAGGAGGAACCTCAATCAAATAGAAAATCTCTATATATAGCAGGAGCAACAATGAAATAGAGGTTGGAAGTTTATGTAAAAAAGCTTTGTTGACAAGCTTATGTAAAGACTCTGTTTATTTTGATAATACAGTGAATGGTTTTAGCTCCTCAAGAATCATAGTGACTTCAATGTATGAATTCCTCTTGTTGTCTTTCATGTTGTTTACAGTTTGATGGGTACTTGATTACTTAGAAATCACATGCTGTGTTCTAATTTCCTTCGTGTACTCATATACTGTCCCTTTGTGTCTGTTGTACTTTATGTATATCGAGGTCTGAATGCCTTGATTTCATTGAAAATCCAATTCACTGTTAATGCTGAGTAACATATGACTCCATGAGCCCAATGGATACTTGTTAATTTAGATTTTACCAGCCTCATTCCTATTTGTTTCATCGAAGAGTTAGCCATCTCAATCACAATTGAAAATCTCAAACCCTTTGAGAGAGACCTCTTAGGCTAAGGAGGCTAAGCCTTAGCTAAAAGATTGGTCTAAAGTAGTTACTTGAAGTCTTCCTGGTCTGCAGCCTTCCAGGGCCTGATTTTGAGATAACATTTTGGTGTGTCTGCCGAGAGCCTGAAGATTAATCATTCCCAAAAACTAGAAGCTGAACTTCTGAAGGTAGCAGGAGCTCAGAGGATTTTTCGAGGCTACACTATACCTTGGTGACTCCATATAATTTCAAAGTTTAAAAAGGTGGCTTCGAAAGGGAGATATACATGGAGCAATCCTTATTTAGATCCACCTGCTCCTGTGGACAATCCAAACACCATTTCAAGGAGCAGATAAAGATTTCTTGAAACACCAGGTACTCCATCTTTTTTGAAATCTTTGCTCCGTGAATTTTCAGGAGGTCCAGAAGATAAAATTGTAGATGATAAAATTCGTGAGGTGTTATTAAGGTCTGAGAACAAATAAGAACTCATTGGAATTATTTTAGATTTACAAAAAAGAGGTATTGATACTTCATCCTTAGTCTCACAAAAAGATAAGGAGGAATTTTGGGAGGTTGTTACTTCAGAATTACTATTAGAAGAGGAAGATTTAAATCAAATCAAAGAGCTTGATCCTTTTGAAGTCTTACTCAAGTCTAAAACTGGTCTACCTCTTCCAAATTGGAGTACCTTTGTCAGTGGTTTGCAAAGTCCAAATAGTACTTTTCGTACCAGCACTTTATCCTATGCCTCTGCTAGTCCTAGTAGTTCTCAGACACTAGGAAACCTATCTCATATCAGTTCTGGTTCCACTGTTCATACAGTACCTGTCATCACTGCTCCTCCACTCATTATGGCCATAACTTCTAGGTATGCTCCACTAGCCCTCCCTGCTGTTTTACATGACCTTCCTAGAAAATATGCTGCTAGAATTCCAACATGGGGTAGAGATGAAGACATTACAGCAGAAGAACATGTAGACAGATTCAATGATTTTTCTGATAGAGAGGAAGTTGATGATGAAGATGTAAAACTAATATTCTTTGCTCAAACTTTCATTGGGGAAGTTAGAAAATGGTTCAAGGCTCTTAGAGCTAGAAGTATTCACAGTTGTGCAGAGTTTGAAGATAGTTTTCTATGGAAATGGGGAAATAGAACCAACCCTGTCCAAGCTCTTACTGAAAAAAAAAATCTTAGAAGAGCTCCTGATGAAATTGTTCAAAACTTTTCCAAGAGGTTTAATAAAATATGCAATTCCATTTCCGCTCATTTGAAACCTCCTCGGGCTTTGGCACAACTGAGATATGCTAAATCATTTGACTCTGACTTCTCCCTCTTACTTAGAGAAAGGGATTTTGCCACTCTTGCTGACATGCAAAATGATGCAATTAAAGTGGAGGTAAACATGGTTGCTGCTAAGAAATCAAAGATGGCAAAGGCTAAACTAAAGGAAGAAGAGGAACCTTCTACCTCTGCCCCAGAAGATAAGTTTGAAACAATGATGAAGACCATGGAAAAACTGATGGATCAGCTGACTCTTGGGAATACTTCTGCTCCTCCAGCACAGCAAGAACCTCATTTTAGGAATCCTCAGTTCAGAAGACCTCAGAATCAACAAAGGCCAAGAGAGAATAAAAATCAACAGTCAGATCCTCCAGGAAGACCTCCCTTCCAACAGAATTTGGTAGATGAAGAAGATGAGACCGAGATTCCTGAGGAGTCAATAAATTGTCTTGATGAAGAAGTGTCTGGGATTTTCTTGACTAAAGAAGAACATGATGAGTCCAGTCTGACCAAATCGGGAGAAGAGCCTTCAGATTTTTGTAAAGAGATATCAGCATGCTATCTTTGAAATGCAAAAGCAGTACAATATCAGGAATAGAAATGTTCCTATTACAACAAGTAAAGTACAACCCAAGAAGGATGCCCCAAAGACAGTTGAAGAGAAGAAGGAAAGCTCAAAGGTTGCTGAAGGTAAGAATGATTCTCCACCTAGAAAAAAGGATTTTCAAGCTCCACCCATTCCTAAAGAAGTTGAGAAGACGGTTTCTGTTTTTAACCTTGAGAATGAGATTGCAAAAATTAAGATATCGGTTCCCTTTAATGAAATCCTCAAGGTAGACAAATATAGAAGTAAAAATGTTGAAATGCTCAATTCACAACCAGGAGTAGCTGATATCCTAATTGTACAAGAAGATAATCCTATTATTTACTTAGGACCAGGACTTGAAGATGAACAGAATGAAGAGTTCCCTCCTTTCTACATAAGCATTAGCATTCATGACATGACTTTACATAATGCTATGTTAGATTCAGGGGCATCTCATAATCTTATGCCAAAGGTGATCATGAAAAGACTAGGATTAGAGGTCACTAGACCATATAAGGATTTATTTTCCTTTGATTCAAAAAGAGTTCAATGCATTGGTTTGATAAAGGATGTTGTTGTGGGTCTCACACAAATTCCAGCAAAAACAATTGTCATGGACATTGTTGTGGTTGATATTCCACCTAAGTTTGGGATGCTTCTTTCAAGATCACGGGGAACAAAGATCAAGGGTACCATGCAGATGGACCTTACCTATGCTACCATTCCTGTTTTTGGTGAGCAAAGAAGACTGTATCGGGAGACTAGAATGGCTTATATGGTAAGCAGCAAGGATAAACCTCAAAACTTTCCAATTTATTCATGTGACACTAGTCTCGGATCAACCATCCTCTTTAATGATTTAGATGATGGGGAATCATAGAATAAATCTCTAGACAGCCAGAGCCAAGGAGATGAACAAAGATGAAAATGAAACAACAGGTTGTTGGTAATTATATTTTGATGGATCAGCAGGAAGAGAGGGGGCAAGAGCTGGAATTCGGATTACAAGTCATGATAAAGAAGGTAAGTTTCTTTCCTACAAGTTGAATTTTGATTGCACTAATAATATGGCCGAGTATGAATCTCTGATTTTGGGATTAGAAGCTTTATCGAAATTGAATGCTAGAAATATTGTTGTATGTGGAGATTCTAAATTGGTAATAAAGAAAGTTGTAGGTGCCTACCAAACTAAGGGTACAAGGATGAGGGCATATAGAAATTTAGCGTTGGAGATGTTGGAAAAGTTTCAGACTCATAATTTCGATGTCAAAACGAGAGATCAAAATTCTGTTGCAGATTCTCTTGCTGTTTCAGCCAGCCTTTTTGTTATTCCTACACACTCTTCTGAAAAATATGAGGTTGATGTTCAACACAGACCAGTTATACCAAATAACATCATTAACTGGCAGGTCTTTGACGATGATTAGCAAGTAAGAAATTTCATTGAATTAAAGGAAGAATTTCACAGTACTCAAATAGATCAGCAGAATATGTTTGTGGAATCAAAGGAAAATCCTGAAGTCTTATAATTAAAAAGAAATCTGATTCCAAAAGGTCTCATTCCCCTTGAGAAATTGTTCGATCAGAACGATGTATTCAAAGCACCAAAATTACAAGCTGATGAAGAAGAAGTGGAAAGTTGCAATTTAGGAGATTCACTTGTGCCTAAGATGGTCCAAATTTCAAAATTTCTTTTAGCTGATATGAAGACTAAATATGTGGAGATGACGAAAAAGTTCATTGATGTCTTTGCATGGACTTATGCTCACTTGAAACAATATGACCCCTCAATTATACAACATACCATTCCTATTAAGGAGAATGAAAAGCCTTTCAAGCAGAAGTTAAGAAGAATTAATCCTCTTCTTATGACATTGATTGAAAAGGAAGTAAAAAAGCTCTTTAATGCTAAGATTATTGTTCCAATCAGATTCTCAAATTGGCTTGCTAATTTGGTACCAGTCAGAAAAAAGAATGGAGAGATCAGAATTTGTATAGAATTCAGAAATCTGAACAAAGCTTCATTAAAAGATAATTATCCTCTCCCTAAAATGGATTTGATTTTTCAAAATATTGTTGGTTCACAAGGGATGTCTATGCTTGATGGTTTCTCAGGGTACAATCAGATTCTTGTTCACCCAGATGATCAAGAGAAAACGGCCTTCACAACACCATGGGGAACATTCATGTATGCAAAGATACCATTTGGTCTCATGAATGCAAGAGCCACTTTCCAAAAAGCAATGGATATTGCTTTTGCTGAATAAAAAGACAAAATAGTGGTGGTTTATCTTGATGACATCACAGTTTTTTCAAAGAGAGGAGAAAGTCATTTTGAAACATCTTGGAAAGGTCCTGCTGAAGTGTAGAAGATTTGGTATTCCTCTTAATCCAACCAAAAGTATTTTTGTTTTAACCTCTGGAAAACTTCTTGGTCATATTATTTCTGAAGAAGGCATTAGGATTGATCCTAATAGAGTTAGTGCAATTCAAAAATTAGATCTTCCAAGCAGTAAGAAGGAAATTCAATCTCTTCTTGGAAAAGTTAACTTTGTTAGAAGATTCATTCCTAACTTTGTTGAAGTTGTGAATAGCATAACAAAGATGTTAAAAAAGGGAGTGGATTTCAAGTGGACAGTTGAAGCAAAGAAATCATCTGAGGAGATCAAGAAGGCACTCACACAAGCACCAGTACTTATCAGCCCAGATTTTACCAAGGAATTCCTTATTTTTACATTTTCCTCTAAAGACACAATCGTTGGAGTTCTACTGCAAAAGGGAAGTCAAGGTACCGAACAACCTATTTCTTTCTTTAGCAAAACATTAGCAAATGCTGAATTGAAATATAACATCCTACAAAAGCAAGCCTATGCATTGGTAAAAGCAATAAAGGATTTCAGAATTTATGTTTTACATTCTCACATTGTTGCCTACGTCCCAGGTACTGTTATAAAGGATATCCTTACACAAGTTGATCCAGATGGAAAAAGGAGCAAGTGGATAGCAAAATTGTTAGAGTGTGACATTGAGCTTAAACCCACAAAGTTGGTAAAGGACCAAGGCTTAGCCAAGCTGCTGACACAATCAAATTTGGACTGTCTTGATATTAACTTGAGTACAAAGATCTTAGAAATTTTTGAAAATGAAGAGGAATTGGTCCAAATAAATGAAAAATTCTTGTTGTCAGAATGGTACAAGGATGTAGCATTTGTTTTGCAGCATAATAGAGCCCCTGCTAATCTTTCAAAATCCAAAGCTCGGTTTGTCAAGCTGAAATCTCTTAGATATTTTGTGTATGACCAAAATTTGTTTTGGAAAGATGCAGGAGGGATATTATTAAACTACCTCATTGAAGAAGAAGCCGATAAAGTAATTGATGAATTTCATAAGGGTGATTGTGGAGGACATCACTATTGGAAGGCCACTACAAAAAAAAATTTGAGGGTTGGCTACTTTTGGCCAACTATGTTTAGAGATATCTACAGAAAGGTAGCTACATGTCATGAATGTCAAGTATTTGAAGGAAAGAGGAAGCTTATGCCAATGCCTTTGGTTCCTATATATGTTGAAGCACCTTTCCAGAAATGGGGATTAGATTTTATAGGGGAAATCCATCCTCCTTCATCAGGTCAACATTGCTGGACTCTCACATCCACTGATTACTTTACAAAATGGATAGAAGCAGTACCCACAAGGCAAGCAAATGATTCAGTGATTATCTCTTTCTTAGAAAATAATATATTATCAAGATTTGGTTTCCCAATGAATATTATAATTGATAATGATCAATCTTTTAAGTCCAAGAAAATGATTAATTTTCATCATTAGTATCACAGTTCTCTTGGACATTCCACTGCTTATTACCCACAAGGAAATGGCATTGGTAAATCATCAAACAAGAGTCTTGTAAGAATAATCAAGAAGCTACTGCAAGAAAATAGGAAAGCTTGGCATTTGAAATTGAAGTATGCTTTGTGGGCTGACTGGATTTGTACAAAGAGATCCATTGGAACATCACCATATGAGCTAGTATACAGTGCTGAAGCCATATTTCCAACATCCCTTGGAGTGCATGTGATGAATTTGATTCAAGGATTAGAAGAGGAACCAAATGCTATACAAAGAAGAATCAATCAGCTGATAGCTTTGCAGGAGAAAAGAAATGAGGTGTTTGAAAGTCATCAACAAAATCAGAACAGAATCAAGAGAGCATTTGATGAAAAGATCAAAGAAGTTACATTTCAGATCCATGATAAAGTTTTGAAATGGGAAGCTAGAATTGAAGAGAAAGGTAAGCATGGTAAATTCGAAAATTTGTGGAAAGGGCCATATCAAATTTCTTCTTTTCATGGAAATAATACCTACATTCTGCAAGAGATTGATGGAAAGCCATATGCTGGAGGACATGTCAATGGCAGGTTCTTAAAGCATTATTATTGATCAAAATTTTGCTAGTTTCCCATAAACATTGTATATACCAGTTTATCAGTCTTTTCTTTTGTTGCAAATAATGACAAGTTGAATAGAAAGTTGAAGCCTGAGGTGAAGGCCCATGAAGCTAGAAAGGGATGCTCATCAAGCAATCTATGTTTTCATCAAATAGACAAAGCAATGGACCTGCGAGTTCTTAGTGTACTATAGGAGCACACTATCCCAAGTGGAGCCATTATTATCAGTTAAGAAATCTAATGCTAAAATTTCTCATCCTAGCCTAATGACAAAGGTCAGTGTTAATCTAAGTTGAGTTCTTTTTTCCTTAAAGTTTGAGTCTTAGGAGGTCATGAGTTAAGCATGTATTCTTATTTACCATTGATCACCATCATTCATTAGTCATGTGTTACTTTGTTATCCACCACAAAGCCTTTTTGGTAATTTCATAGCGCATGCAATCTTTTTAAAGTGTTTTCGCAGTGCATTTACTCTGTTTAGCAGTTTCACAGCGCAACACTCATTAGATGTTTTCGAAGTGCAAAACCTTATTATGTGATTTCACAGCGCATCATTCAAAATTTAAACTAACTGCGCTGTGAAATCAGGGATTCGTGCATTCCGTAGCAAATATTTCCCAAATGTCAAATCCATTAGGTAAATCAGTGGCTGCATCATCCTGTGTCAGTTCATGTACTCCACTTATCACGTCCCACCACCCATCTCCATTATCACCACCATTAGATTTGTTGATACACACGGATTACAATTTCGAAGAAAAGCCACCTATGCACAAGTCTTAATGATGATTGTAAGCCTTGCATGAATAACAAATCTGCAAGATTGCAATTTGAAAAATTATAAATGACAAGATTTCAATTTTAAATAACATTGTAATCAAGCGAGGCAGCAAATCAGGCGAGGCAGATTTTCAAAAGAAGTTGAGTTCACAGTTCGAACGGAGCTAATATTCCTTTCCTACAGGTCATTAAGATTTCATGGAGAGATCAGTAGAGAAGAAAGAACACAGATAAGGAAAATGTCTGAGAAACGAGCCTGAAGGTTTGGATATAACACCGAAGAATAAAGATGTAGAGAATGCTTTTAAAAAAGCCAGATGTTGGAAATTTTGTAGGAAGTTACAAGGAGGGCATGCACAGGTGACTAAAGAGTTTTCACTGAATTTCACAGGATTAAATTCAAAGGTGGCTATGTCAGAATTGTAGGTCTCACCAGATATGATATCCACAGTGACAAAGATTCCACGAGGGCAAGAAAATTGGTTCAAGAATTTCAAATTTGACATGAATACATGCAAAGAGTTTTTAAAGAAGGAATTCGTTAATTCAGATTTGAGTAAGTCGGTTCCTAGGAGATATGTTAAAGAGTCCTATTCACATTTACTCACATGTATACAAAAATCCCTGACTTGTGAAGGAAGATACAACAAGGTGTATTCGTACCATTTCAAACTCCTTTTGCATTTTACAGGGAAGGCTTCCATTGATCTACCTTTTTATTTATTCTGCAGTTTGAGTAAAATGTGTGACAAACTACAATTGAGAAAGGAGGCTTGTGAAACTTCTCTGTTTCACCATGGCTTCATCAAATTACTTGTTTTTCATGAACTTCAAAAGGTAAGCAAAGACTAGAATAAATTTATTTTCATGGCTGGTTTCAAAAGCCAGACTGGTCTCAGCCCTCTACCTGCAAAGGATCTTACAACAGCAGGTCTTCAAACAGAAACAAGAGCCAAGAGGTTTTCAAAATTAAAGGCAAGGAAACAAGTTAGAGAGTCTGTAAAGCCACTGACCATTCAAGATACACCTCAGCAATCAATTAAAGAAAAATATCAGGTTAAAGATACTGCACATGAAGCAAGCACAGCCGGAGTAGTTCCAAGTAGAAGAACGAGAAGTCAGATGGCTAAAGAAAAGGGTAAGTCAGTAGCTGTTGAAGAAAGTCCTGTTTCGAAGGGAAATTTCAATGATTTATTGCAGGCAATTGACTTTGAAGAGTCCCCACTAGTTCAAGATGATTTGATGCAGTCAGGAAAAGAGAAGACAAGAAAAGCTAAAGCCTCAAAGAAACTTAAGTTTGATGAGCAAGTTGAACAATTTGTTTTCAAACCCAGGAGACCCATAACAAGGATATTTGAGCAAGTACAGGAGGTATCACCAAGGACAGATGAAACAGGGGAAGAAATACAACCTCATGAAAGAAAGGACAAAGGCAAAAAGTTTCCACTCATAAAGGAGATAGTATAGAGGATTTGAAAAGGAGATTGGAATCTTCCAACCTTGAGATTGCCACACTGAGGAAAGCTGCCACGAAACATGCCATACAACAAGCTAATTATTATAGAATGAAGACCTTATGGGAAGACAAAACAACTACAAAGGTGCTTGACTGTAATACTCAATTCCACACGTGGACAGTACCGGCAATTAAAGAAGCAAAATTCATCAGAATGATTAATATGCAATTAAGAGCTGAAATCAAGGTCATGAAGAAAAAGATTGAAGATTTAAAGGTACAGTTACGTCAGCTGAAGGAATCTTCTTAATGAAATCCCATTTCAAGTAAAGCTATGCTTCAAATTTTGATGATTTTGCTTAGTGTCACCTTTTTGAAGAATCATGCATGTCCATTCAATGTTGAAAGGTTTTGGAATAGTTGAAAGAAGGTTTTGATTGCAAATTGCTCAAATAAGTAAAGTTCTGGGTTGAAACTATGATTTTTGAAGAAACTCAGTAGTTTCGTAGTGCGCTACGAAACTACGAAATGTGATGATCAAAGCTCAGCATTTTTGTAGCGTGCTACGAAACTACTGAAGCTAAAAAGTCCAATTTCAATTAACCGGTTTTGAATATGAGCGGGAATTTTCAAAGTTGAATGTCTACAAGGTATGCACGGCATCAGCTAAAGCTATTAAGATTCAACCAAGTCAAGACAGGTGGAAATAATATGCAAATGAATCTTACGTTAGATTTTTGTCATAAAGTGAGTATATTTACCACACTTCAGGATATATGGAATAGTTTGCAAGAATTTTTGCTTTCAAGCATGTAAACATTGGACATCACATCAAGGACGTGGCAGTCTGCTCCATTTTGGGTAATTAAAAGATAAAGGATGCACTTTGTTGAATCTGAACATCTTGAGTCAAGGTAAAGAACGATACACAAGGGTAGTTTCCTATATTTCAGGACAATGGAGAGGATGTGGCATAGAAGACCAGCATGGAGCCTTGAACACTCATCACAGCCAAACTGAAAGGAACCAGATGTCAAAGAATGAGAACAATTATAGCCAAGGCTTTTATTAGCATAACATGGTGTTAGAATCCTACTTGATTTAGATCTCTCGAAAGTTTAGTTGAAGTCTGTTACATTTAATAGGCAGTTAAAAGTTGATTAGGTGTCATTAGAAGTAGATTTCGAGTTCCCCTCATGCTAGAGGAGGAACCTCAATCAAATAGAAAAGCTCTATATATAGCAGGAGCAACAATGTAATAGAGGTTGGAAGTTTATGTAAAAAAGCTCTGTTAACAAGCTTATGTAAAGACTCTGTTTATTTTGATAATACAGTGAATGGTTTCAGCTGCTCAAGAATCATAGTGACTTCAATGTATGAATTCCTCTTGCTGTCTTTCATGTTGTTTACAGTTTGATAGGTACTTGATTACTTAGAAATCACATGCTGTGTTATAATTTCCTTCATGTACTCATATACTGTCCCTTTGTGTCTGCTGTACTTTATGTATATTGAAGTTTGAATGCCTTGATTTCATTGCAAAGCCAATTCAATGTTAATGCTGAGTAACATATGACTCGATGAGCCCAATGGATGCTTGTTAATTTAGATTTCACCAGCCTCATTCCTATTTGTTTCATAGAAGAGTTAGCCATCTCAATCACAATTGCAAATCTTAAACCCTTTTAGAGAGCCCTCTCAGGCTAAGGAGGCTAAGCCTTAGCTAAAAGATTGGTCTGAAACAGTTACTTGAAGTCTTCCTAGTCAGCAGCATTCCAGGGCCTAATTTTGAGATAACAACTTATATGGAGACGGATTCTTGATCGAGTCGATGGTGTGGCAGGATGTTTTGAGAAACGACTGATGATGGCATGAGGATGTGCATTCTTATGATTTTAGTGTGACAGTTGGACTAATCACCCGACTAGTTCAAGTCACGAGGGATGTCAGTGTATAGAGATGTGTTAGCATTGTGTTGGAGTATCATGACAGCAGTTCACATGATGATGATACATGATAAGGTCAACACTAGATATTGTAGGAAGCATGTAGCTTGAGATCGAGGGGCTAGCCTTCCATGATGGGGAACAACATGTGGAGATTGTGATAGGGTGGTTGATGGTCATGGATTGAGATGATTTTCCGATGTATGACATACTGATGGAGCATATGCCTTGGTATGGATAACTTGGTGAGAGATGGTTGCCGGGACTAGACATGATGGAGATGGTAGTTCTACATATGTTGCAGGGATGTTTGTAGTATGTGGAGGAGTTGATATCATGGATAAGACTGTTCAGATATGAGAATATTGATAACAAGATGGCTACCAAGGTGGCATGATTGTCAAGGACAACAATGACCTCAGGCGGAGGAGCATGTAAGGACTTACAGTCTAGAACATCACTACCAGGCAAGTGTGACGAGTTGGACAAAATGGTAGAGCGAAACACTTGGGCACATGCGAAAGTGTTGGAGCGAGTCATACATATATATATATATATATGGAATGAGCCGGGCATTCATTACACAAGCCGATGATGGAGGATTAGTGATTCAAGCATTGGTCGATGGGCGAACCAAATGAGTTAACAAAGAAAGGCGTCGGCCAAGCAACAAAACCATAGGTCAGCTAAGGGTGGCATGATTGCCATGAAATGTATATGTTGTTGAACGATTTGAAAAATGGAGCGCACATTCAAATGCAAGTCTTCGGTGATCAAGAGAAAGTGCAAAATAGGTGAAGAGCCGCAGCAAAGAGGCGTAGTTCTAATGCACCCGTCCTTGGGTATCACCACACAGTGAAGGTGCAGGTCTCGATTATCAGGTGAAGGACAAAGGTGCAGGTGTGGGAAGGCACACGCCATTCAGTGGAGACACAGGTGACTTGGGTGAGGTCACCCGCCCATCGTGCAAAAAGGTGAATGGGTGACTCGGGTCAGGTTGCCCACCCGTCGTGCAAGGTGGACGAAGTTCGGTTGAGGAGTGCGGTTGGCAGCTCATGTGAGGGCGCGCCTACCCAACTCAGGCAAGGAACTCAGTTAGCGCACGGAGGTGTTGCCTTTGTAAATTTGGCTAAGTATGAAACTTGGTGTTTCCCAAGTATACTTGTAAACATTGTAAAGTTGAATAATATATTGAATTCAGGTAGACTCATTGTTCAGGGAGTTTCCCCTCCCTTTATACTATGCAATTGTGTTCTTCATGTATGACTGCTGATGATAATGCATGTGTATGGGCAGTCACTGGTATAAAGGAACAATTATAATTACTTGGTTGAGAAAAACAAAGTAAGTAGACTAATGGTAAGGCATAATCCATGAACATAAGTATTGGTGAAAAGAAAGTGTTCAGTGGTGCTAGACCTTGCCAAGTGCGGTTGAAAGACCACCGCAGGCCTGGGGGTGTGACACCTGGGGTGTGGGTGAGATGTTGGGGTTGCAAGGGGTGGGCATCGCAGCACCACTCTGTGCCACCCAGGTGGCTCGCCCGTCCACCGAGAGCAGCTGGGAGATTCTGAGAATCAACTACCTAGCCCCTGGGGGTGGACGGGTCACTGGGGTAGCACGAGGTGGGTGCCGAGCACCATCTCACACCACCCGGATGGCCCTTCTACCCCCCGATGGTAGCTGAGATATTTTGAGAATCAACCAGCCACCCCTGGGGGGTGAGTGGGCCTCCGAGGTGTTGCAGGTGGGTGCTGTAGCATAACCATGTGCCACACAAGCGGCTCGCTTACCCCCCGGGGGTGGCTAGTTAATTCTCAAGGGGACAGGTCAGCCTTTGGGGTGGTGCAGGTGGGCGCTATAGCACAACCATGAACCACACCAGTGGCTTGCTCAGCCCCCGAGGTCGCTGGTTGATTCTTAGAATCAACCAGCCATCCCCGGGGGGCTGGCGAGCTCCTAACGTGTCATGGTGTGGGCGCCACAGCACCACCCCTCGCCACCCTAGTTGCCTGTCCACCCCCATTGGGTGACTGGTTGATTTTGACAATCAGCAAGCCACCCTTGGGGGGCGGGCAAGCTGTCAAGGTGGCGCGGGGTAGGCAACGCAGCACCGCCCCGTGCCACCCTAGTGGCCCGCCTGCCCCTTGGGGGTGGCTGGGTGAATCTGAGAATCAACCATCCAGCCCCAAGGGTTAATCGGTTGCTGGGGTGGCATGAGGTGGGAACCACAACACTTGTGGTTCAAAACATCACCACTGGGAAAGTGCAACAAGTTGGTTAGCCAAATGAGCACACGAGTTGGACAAAATGGTAGAGCAAAACACTTGGGCATGTACGAAAGTGTTGGAGTGAGTCATGTATATATATGGAATGAGTTGGGCATTCATTACACAAGCCGACGATGGAGGATTAGTAATTCGAGCATTAGTCGATGGGCTGACCAAACGAGTTAACAAAGAAAGACATCAGCTGAGCAACAAAAACACAGGTTGGCCAAGGGTGGCATGACTGCCATGAAATGTATATATTACTAAAAAATTTGAGCAATGGAACATACATTTGAATGCAAGTCTTCAGTGATCAAGAGGAAGTGTGAAATATGTGAACAACCGCCATAAGGAGACGGAATTATATGTGCCCGTCCTTGGGTAGCACTACACAGTGAAGGCACACAGGTCTCGATTATTGAGTGAAGGACGAAGGTGTGGGTGTGGGAAGGCACTCACCATTTGGTGGAGAAACGGATGACTTGGGTGAGGTCGCCCGCCCATCGTGCAAAGGGTGAACGGGTGACTCGGGTGAGGTCACCCGCCCGTCATGCAAGGTGAATGAAGTTCGGTTGAGGAGTGAGGTTGGCAGCTCGTGTGAGGGCACACCCGCCCAACTCGAGCAAGGAACTCGGTTGGCACATGGAGGTGTTGTCTTTGTAAATTTGGCTATGTATGAAACTTTGTGTCTCGCAAGTATATTTGTAAACATTTTAAAGTTGAATAATATATTGAAATTGGGCAGACTCATTGTTCAAGGAGTTGCCCCTCCCTTTATACTATGAAATTGTGTTCTTCATGTATAATTGCTGATGATAATGAATGTGTATGGGTGTTCATTGGTATAAAGGAACATTAATAGTACTTGGTTGCAAAAACAAAACTACGTAGACTAATGGTTAGGCATATTCCATGAACATAAGTATTGGTGAAACGAAAGTGCTCAGTGGTGCCACACCTTGACAAGTGCGGTTGAAAGACTACCGTAGGCCTAGGGCCATGACAGTTGGTATCAAGGCTAGTCCACGTTTTGTAGGAAACTTGGTGATTTGAATCAAGAAGCTGATTCTACAAAGACCAAAGACTTGAAAGGAAGTTTAGGTTTTGCAGGTGACAGGTAGAATATCAGGGTGATTCAGGTGAATGGTGAAACAAGTTTAGCAGAGGTGAAGCTTAGTGCTTGAGCCAAGCTGAATGACAAGGCATGGCAAGTTTGGAAGAATGTGAAGGGAAGCTCTTGCTTACCTTATATAGGTTGAAGCAGATGAAAGAAGAGAACCCCCAGATTGGAGATAAACTTGAATTCTTGGAAAATAATGTTGAAGATGAACTTCTTCAACTTGGCTGAACAATGGAGGAGGATGAAGTTGCAGATTGTGCTAACAAGGAAGAGGAAGTCGTGATGATTAAGGATGTTGTAGATGTGACAACGATGGAGGGTGAACTTGGACCAGGATCGTGCAGTTTGCAGACATTGATGGATGAGGATACTTACATGGAGGAACCTCATGATGATGATGTAAGTACTATTGATACTTTTGTTTCTCTTGAGAGTTTGGGAGATGAACCATATGTAGGGAAGAGCAACACCAGTTTGCCGATGCAAAGGAGTATCTTACCATGGATGTCTAGGATGAGACCTTGTATGGAGAAGAAAGGATTGTTGATTTTTGCAGGACTTGTTGGGGTTGTTTGTGACATTATGGTAGAAGGTACAAAGGCCCGTGACAAGGGACGAACATGATGATCATTACAGATGAATGGGTCATGCATTAGCCATATGGAGAATTGGCTAAGTGCCTAGCATGACTCATGGACATATCGGAGAAGGGCACACACTTGAGTTGCTTGGGTGGACTTCTCATGGCCGAGACCAAGAGATAGTCTTGGTGGAACCTTTAGTGGGGGAGCTATGATGGAGAGACTAATGTGATTATGATATGGTTAGGTGACCGAGTTCACTAAATTAAAGATTGCAAACTTGGATGGGGATGACCAATTGTTGTGATGGGTCCACTTGGTTGGAATACATCAACAACTTAGTCATGGACATTAGGTTGGAGACATGGAGCATGGCAGTCTTATGTAGGGACATTATGCAGGAGCAATTGTAGAGGTGTCTTATAGGCATCCAATGAGGAGTTCCAAGGCAGAGATGTTGTGTAGGAATAT
Source organism: Pinus taeda (assembly GCA_000404065.3). NCBI lineage: Eukaryota > Viridiplantae > Streptophyta > Pinopsida > Pinales > Pinaceae > Pinus > Pinus taeda. The sequence goes on along the minus strand of APFE030426917.1, from coordinate 113,197 downwards.
TTGTTGGTGTGACATGGAGATGTTTTGTTTATGAGCCGATGGAGATGTTGTGCACTCTTGTACAACAAGAACATGGACTTGTATGCTGTGGAGCATTCCTACTACATGGAGAGTTGAGGCATCTTGCAGAGACCTTTGGGCCAAGACTTGTATGCTTGCTAGAGTGTTGGTTGGAGATGACTCATGGAACTCATGATGACATGAGATTGTTGTAACTTTTGGGGACTTCATATATGGTGGACTTGGAGGATATGATGCATTGAGGAGCTGAGGTCAGAGACTTTGATGCAAGATGGGTTGCATACTTTCAAGTACATGTATGGATGTGACTTGGAAGAGTGACTTGATGTGGAGAATTGATATGAGACAATTTGGAGTGATGGAGTTACAACGATGATGATGCCTTGGTGACAACACTTGGGCATGGGTTGAGCTGAGACTTAACGACTTTTGACACATGGGAGCTGATTGATTTATGATCATAGGCAACACATGGGAGATGAGATAGGTGCATACTTGTTTCTATGGCAGAGTTAAGGGATGGCACATTACAGATATGATGGAGGTAGCTTCATGGACCTGGATGTGGCACATCGAGAGTTGGAGTTTGAGGATCTCTTCACTTTGAGGAGATGGATGTTTTGTAGATGGATGATGATGTTGGGATGGATGCAGCTGATTTCATGCAGCACATTGACACCAAATATCATGGACAACATGTTGAAAATGAGATGGAGACTACTTCATGGAGCTGAGCATGGCTTACACTTATATGCATATGGATTCTTGATCGAGTCGATGGTGTGGCAGGATGTTTTGAGAAACGATTGATGATGGCATGAGGATGTGCATTCTTATGATTTGAGTGTGACAATTGGACTGATCACTTGACTAGTTAGAGTCATGAGGGACGTTAGTGTACAAAGATGTGTTAGCATTGTGTTGGAGTATCATAATATCAGTTCACACGATGACGATACATGATAAGGTCAACACTAGATGTTGCAGGAAGCATGTAGCTTGAGATGGAGGGGCGAATCTTCCACGATGTGGAGCAGCATGTGGAGATTGCGATAGGGTGGTTGATGGTCATGGATTGAGATGATTTTCTGATGTATGACATACCGATGGAGCATATGCCTTGGTATGGATAGCTTGGTGAGAGATGGTTGCTAGGACGAGACATGATGGAGATGGTAGTTCTACATATGTTGCAGGGATATTTGCAGTATGTGGAGGAGTTGATATCATGGATAAGACTATTAAGATATGAAAATATTGATAACAAGATGGTTACCAAGGTGAAATGATTTTCAAGAATGGCAATGACTTCAGTTGGAGGAGGATGTAAGGACCCATGGTCCAGAACATCACCACCGGGCAAGTGCGACGAGTTAGTTAGCCAAACGAGTGCACGAGTTGGACAAAATGGCAAAGTGAAACACTTGGGCGCATGAAAAAGTGTTGGAGCAACTCATGTATATATATGGAATGAGCTAAGCGTTCATTACACAAGCCGATGACTGAGGATTAGTAATTCGGGCGTTGGTCGACCGTCCAACCAAACGAGTTAACAAAGAAAGGCATCGGTCGAGCAACAAAAACACAGGTCAGCCAAGGGTGGCACGACTGCCATGAAACGTATATATTTATAAATGATTTGAGAAATGGAGCATACATTCAAATGCAAGTCTTCGATGATCAAGAGGAAGTGAGAAATACGTGAAGAGTCGCAACAAGGAGGCGTAGTTCTAATGCGCCCATCCATGGGCAGCACTACATAGTGAAGGTGCACAGGTCTCGATTATCAGGTGAAGGACGAAGGTGCAGGTGTGGGAAGGTGCCTGCTATTCAGTGGAGGCACAGGTAACTCAGTTGAGGTCACCCACCCATCATGCGAAGGGTGAACAGGTGACTCGGGTCAGGTCGCACACCCGTCGTGCAAGGTGAACAAAGTTCGGTTGAGGAGTGCGGTTGACAGCGCGTGTGAGGGTACACTCACCCAACTGGGGCAAGGAACGCAGTTGGCGCATAGAGATGTTTCCTTTGTAAATTTGGCTAAGTATGAAACTTGGTGTTTCCAAAGTATACTTGTGAACATTGTAAAGTTGAATAATATATTGAGTTCAGGTAGACTCATTGTTCAGGGAGTTGCCCCTCCATTTATACTATGCAATTGTGTTCTTCATGTATAATTGCTGATGATAGTGAATGTGTATGGGTGTTCACTGGTATAAAGGAACAATAATAATTACTTGATTGATAAAAACAAACTAAGTGGACTAATGCTTAGGCGTAGTCCATGAACATAAGTATTGGTGAAAAGAAAGTGTTCGGCGGTGCTATGCCTCGCTAAGTGCTGTTGAAAGACTACCACAGGCCTGGAGGCATGACACAACCTGTAAGTACCTGTGGTCCGTGCGATGGGTAGGGCAACTCCACCATGCGAAGGACGTGTGAAATGTGAAGTAAACGACCAAAAGACGAGTTTATACGATGTTGGGTGAGTTGAGAGGGCAGTCCAAGGAGTTGGGCGGTCCGACCCTCCACTCGGGCGAAGGCAACATGTTGAACTAGTTGGCTTGGGTGTTGGGCATGGGTCGGCTGGGTGACATAACCCGCCACCCGGCTGTATATATTGGTGGAGCATTTGGTGAGACGAGCCATCATCATTCGGCCAACACGCGTTTGAACAAGGAGTTCTGTAGTGTGTGGATGAGCTCGCACGATGGGCGTAACTCAGGTTAAAAACTCATTCAGAAAAGTCGGGTGAGAAACTTGGGTGAAAAAATTGTGCAGGAAGCTCGTGCAGAAAACTTGGGCCAGGGCGAACTCAGGCAAGGTCAAACTCTGGCAATGTCGATCAGGCAGATCTCGGGCAAGGTCATCCGGCAAAAAACTCAAGCGAGGTCATCGAGTAGAAAACTCAGGTGAGGTCGTTGAGTGACCTGGGTGAGGGCATCAGGCAACCTGGGTGAAGTCGTGTGGCGACTTGGGTGGATGATTTGGGTGAAAGGGTGGACACGTAGACGGGCGGCCAGCAGAGGGCACACCGTGCACACCGAAATGAAGAATAGTGCAGACAGGCAACCTGGGTATATCGCGCCATGCATGACGAAACGGTGGAAAAGGTGAAGTGTTAGAGTTGTGAACAGAGGTGTGACTCATGCGGAGGCACCCGTGTGTGGCAACTTGGTTATGACAAGGTGTGTCATGCCCCCAATTATTTTTTAATTTAATTGGCCGAGTGCAGCACTGCCTAAGGAATTAACATGTTTCATTGTTATCTTACTTTATGAACTATGCCTTAACATTCATCTTCATTCATGAATAACATAACATTAATGTGCGAAATCCATTAACATTACAACATCAACAATATAGAACAACAAGAGAACACATTCATATGTACGAACAAAATTTTATTATGTAAGTATGAGAAATTTTACAATGACTGGGAGCTAGGCTCCACTAGTGTTACAACAAATTTGAGCGCCCACCCATGCATAACCGCTTGGTGGTCTCACCCTCCAACCAATATACAACACACATGAGTTCTTTTGTCAAGTCAAGCAGGCGCGCCTGTGCATGAATCTCACCGGTGATACAATCGAAACTCGTTCAAGAACTTTGGCAGGTGGGTGCCCTCACAAACCCACCACCTGCGCCTTCAACAAAACTCCCTTTCATGCAAGAACCGTGTAGACTTGCTTGGTGAATTGGTGCATAGCCCGCACCTTCACTGTGGCTTTTTCATGCTTCTTCACACCTTTTTCTTAGTGATTGAAGACCGAAGTGCAATGGTGAAATGCCAAGTCTCCACCACGTATATATATGCTACCTTGTGTGGAGGTCACGCCCTCAGCCGACTCTCCATTCATTCCTTCAACTGTGCACCTTCAAATGTTATGTCGCCTTTGTGTGGTCAACCCGCCCATGGTGCGGGACCACCCACCAACTCACCCTTACGTTTGCCTTCGTCCACAATCGGCTTCATGGTGCGAGTTACCCAACTCGCCCATATAAATGCGGAATGCCAACTTTCCCACGTATAACATAATGCCTCATTCTTGGTCGCTACATGCCTTGTGTTCATGACTTTGGCTACTTCGCATGGTGATAGGGCACGCTTGGTTGACTCACCAACCATAGGGCGTTACATCCTCCCCCACTCGAAATCGTTGTCGCCCTCGACAATCCCGACCTCCTCAGTAGCTTCCTGTCATACTTCTCAATCTTCTTCTTCCATCTCCAAAGTGAGTCCTCCATTTCCCAGCTTTCCTCCTCCAGTGCATTCTTCCATTTGACAAGAAATTCCCATTTCATATGGAAACTAATCCTTGTAGTTTTGAAGCTCAAAATCTTCTCCAACTCCAAGTTTGGGTTGTCCACAATCTCGGCTGGTCCTCTCGGTGGTTCAACTCTCTCTGGATGAATAACATCAAGTCTGCATCTCTTCAACTGAATCATGTGAAAAGCTGTATGCTTTATGTGCATATGGTGTGGAAGCTCCATCTCATAAGCAACTTCAACCACTCTCTTCTTCACTCGGAATGGTCCCTTATACTTTTGTGTTAGTTTTCTCATAGTCCCCTTAGGTGGTTGAAACTGCTCCCTGATAATCCTGAGAAACACCATATCTCCCACACTGAAGTGTACATCTGTCTTCCTCTATCATCCCATTTCATCATTCTCCTTACAGATTCATGCAAGCGCAATCGTGCGAGCTCCAGGGTCTCATCCCAAGCCTTCATGAACTTCTTCGCATGAGGACTTCTAAAAAAACCTCCTGTCACTACAGTATGTGCTGTGACTAGCATCTATACATTCACCAACTCAAATGGACTATACATTGTCGCAGAAATCTTTTGAATGTTGTAGCTAAACTGAGTAACAACCAAGAGTTCAGGCCAATTCTTTTGATCAGCTGTTAGATAATGTCACAAGTAATCCTCTAACAATGCGTTGATCCTCTTAGTCTGTCCATCTATCTGTGGAAGATAACTCAAACTCATCAACAATTCTGTCCCGACTAACTTGAAAATTTTCGTCCAAAATCTACTTGTAAAACACAGATCTCAGTCCGACACGATGCTTTTTGGCATCCCCTAATACTTAACTGTGTTCTTAAAGAACAACTCCGCAGTCTGCTTAGATCCACAAGGCATCTTTGTTGGAGCAAAAACAACATACTTGGAAAAATGATCAACCACGATGATTATCCCATTATACCCCTGAACCTATGGCAACTAAGTGATGAAGTCCATCGAGACACTCATCCATGGTCTCTCAAGAATCGGTAAAGTCTGCAACAGTCCACCTTGCCTCTGATTATCGAATTTGTCCTATTGATAAATGATGCACGTATGTACATACTCCTCCACATCCTCCCGCATCTTCTCCGAAAATAATCCTCTCTCCAACAATGCCAAAGAACGACACTCCCTAGATGGCCAGCCCACAGTGAGTCATGGCACTCCTTCAAAAGGTGTCTCCTAATTCCAGATGACTTTCGAACATAGAGTTGGTTTCCAAAGAACAAGAACCCATCCCGTAGAAAGAACTTTCATGTTTTCCCATCCTTTATCTGCTTCACTATATTTTTTGCTAAAGTATCAATTTCAACACTTTCCTTGAGCTTATTTGCATCTCTTCCAACATCTGACTTCGACTCCTACTCCTTTATGCCTGGTCCTCACCTTCCAATGTTGCAAGTTGTCCCTTCCTGCTAAGGGCATCTACTACCACATTGTGTCTTCCCATTCTATACTCAATAGTCATGTTGAATTCTGCTAAGTCTTTCCAACGAGCTTGCTTCACAGAAATCTTCAGTTGTGATGCAAAATAACTTGTTGCAACATTGTTAGTCTTAACAAAAAATGACTTCCCAATCAGGTAATGCCTTCACACATGAAGACAGTGAATGATTGCAATCATCTCCTTCTCATGGACTCGATACCTTCATTCTCTATCCTGCAACTTTTGACTCTCGTACGCCACCAGATGCCCACGCTACATAAGAAACCTTCATATGGAAAAATTTGAAGCATATGTGTGTACCTCAAATGGTCTCTCGAATTCAGGCAACTTTAGTATTGGTGTTGTAACCATTCTCCTCTTCAAGTCATCAAATGCCTTTTGACATTTCTCCCTCCAACTCCACCTCTTGTCTTTCTTCAATAGGTCTGTCAGTGATGATGTTACCTTGGATTACCCCTCTACAAACTTTCGTTGGTAGTTGGTCATGCGCAAAAACACCCTCATCTCATGGACATTCTATGGTTCAACCAACTCCTCGATCACCTTCACTCTACATGGCTCCATCCCTATGTACCCTTGACCAACTATATGTCCAAGGAACGTAATCTCGATCTGAGCAAACACACACTTAGACTTCTTCAAGAACAATTGATTTGCCCTCAATGCCTTGAACACCATCACCAAGTGCTTCTTATGATCCTCCACGTTTTCACTGTACACCACTATATCGTCCAAGTACACTACTACGAATGAATCCAAGTATGGTCGTAGGACATCATTCATCAAAGTGAAAAACGTAGCAGGATCATTACACAACCCAAATGGCATAAAAAGGAATTCAAAGCTACCATACCTTGTTACTATTGTGGTCTTCTTCTCATCTCCTTCAACTATCTGCACCTAATAATACCCATGCCTCAAATCTAGCTTGGAAAAAACTCGGGCTTTCGCAAGCTTGTCAAAGCAATCAGCAGCCAATGGCAAAGGATACCTATTCCTTACCATCTGCTTGTTCAATGCACAGTAATCACAGCACATCTGTAGCTCGTTTGAATCCTTCTTCCGCTCGAACAATACTGGAGCTCCATAGGGGGACCTTGGAGGTCTAATGAAACCTACATCAGCTAACTCCTTTAACTATCATTTCAATTCCTCCAACTCAGGTCCTTACAAACGATAAGGTGCTTTAGCCGGGGGTTTCTTTCCTAGCTCAAGCTCAATGATATGGTCGAGTGCATGCCTTGGTGGAAGTTTCTTTGGTAGCTCATCAAGCATAAAATCCACATATTTGGCTAGTACCTTAGAAATCTCAACTAGAACAGGCATCCCCACTGCATCACCTTCGACTCCCTTGAACATCACCGCATATGTCTCCATATCTCACTCCTTCATAGCCTTCTCCAAACTTAGTGCAGAAACATGCTACACCTTGACTTCCCTCCTTTGCCTATGAGTGGGCAATGTCCAAGTTTGTGACTGTCCAACCAGCACCACCTCATCACAGAAGGGGAAAACAATTTCCTTGTTTCCCTTCAAGAAATCTTGTCCCAATATCATATCGAAGTCGTTCATCTCCATCACTGTGAAGTCCAACTGACCCTTCCAGTCTTTTATCTGCACAGGCACTTCGTGTGCCAAACCTGATAATTTAGCTCTACAGTTCACTGCCTTGACTTCAACATTTGATGGGAAGATCATTAGTCCAACCTCTTTTTCTAACCGTGTCATCATGAAGTTATGAGTGGCCCTCGTGTCCACCAGAGCTTGAATGGTCTTACCATGAACCATTAAGTCCACGAAAACCAGATTGCTAATCCACGATTTCTCCATAATTTTTCCCTGCATACATGTATGTTCTCTGCTTCCGTCAAGCTTCTTCAACCCTGAATTAGCTTCACCTATCATGAGCAACCCTGATCTAATACCACCTTTCACACCCCTAATTATTTTTTTGTTTAATTGGTTGGGTGTAGCACCGCCTAAGTAATTAACATGTTTCATTGTTATCTTACTTTAGAAACTACGCTTTAACATTCATCTTCATTCATGAATAACATAACATTAATGCGCGGAGTCCATTAAAATTACAATATCAACAATATAGAACAGTAGGAGAACACATTCAAATGTAAGAACAATATTTTATTATGTAAGTATGAGAAATTTTACAATGACTGGGAGCTAGGCTCCATTGGCGTTACAACAAAGTCGGGCACCCACTCATGCACGACCACATGGTGGTCTCACCCTCCAACCGATATACAACAGACAAGAGTTCTTTTGTCAAGTCAGGAAGGTGCGCCCGTGCATGATCCTCACCTGTGATACAACCCAAACTCATTCAAGAACTTCGGCAGGCGGGTGCCCTCACATACCCACAACCCATGTCTTCAACCGAACTGCCCTTCATGCAAGAACCATGTAGACTTGCCCAGTGAACGGGCACATAGCCTGTGCCTTCACTACGGCTTTTCCACCCTTCTTCCCACCTTTTTCCATGTGATTGAAGACCAAAGTGCGATGGTGAAATGCCAAGTCTCCACTGCGTATATATATGCTACCTTGTGTGGAGGTCACACCCTCAGCTAACCCTCCATTAATTTCTTCAACCACACACTTTCAAATGTTATGTCACCTTTATGTGGTTGGCCCGCCCATGGCGTGGGACCAGCCACCAACTTGGCATTACGTTTGCCTTCATCCATAGTCGGCTTCATGGTGCGAGTTACCCAACTCGCCCATATAAATGTGGAACACCAACTCACCTGCGTATAACCTAACGGCTCATCCTTGGTCGCTCCATGCCTTCGTTCACGACTTTGGCTACTTTGCACAGTGAGAGGGTGTGCCCGATTGACTCGCCAACCACAAGGCCTTACAAGGCGTGCCCAAGTTGGGAAAATGACATGATCATGTGACAAGGTGAACGAAGGGTTGGTGAGTCCTGTGGCAACTGTGTGGAGGATCCGACGAGTTGGGCAATTGAGTTTGCCGAAGTTAGAAATTTGGCTAAGTGTAAATTTGGGGTTTCCCAATATTTAACTTGTACTTATAAAAGAAGATTATATATATATATATATATTGATTCAGGTAGACTCATATTGCAGGGAGTTTCCCCTCCCTTTATACTGTTGTGCAATTGTATATGTATTAATTGCTATTGATGATGAATATGTATGGGTTTTCATCTATATAAAGGCTAATAATAATATTTGATAACAAAAATAAACTAAGTATCAAATGTTAAGGCGTAGTCCATGAACAAGTATTGGTGAAAAGAAAGTGTTCGGTGGTGCCACAACTCGCTATAAGTGGTTGAAAAACTATCGTAGGTGTAGGGGCATGACAGGTGGTATCAGAGCTAGTGTCGGGGAGCTGGTGCTGGTGGTCAGGCATTGAAGTTGATACACACCTGAACTTTGTGATGGGTGGTATCAGAGTTGGTCCAAGTTTTGCAGGAAACTTGGTGAACTGAATCAAGGAGCTGATTCTACGAAGATCAAAGATTTGGCAGGAAGTTCAAGTTTTGCAGGTAATAGGTGGAATATCAGGGCAATTCAGGTGAATGGTGAAATAGGTTTAGCAGAGGTGAAGCTTAGTTCTTAGGCAAAGTTGAACGAGAAGGCATGGCAGGTTTGGAAGAATGTGAAGGGAAGCTCTTGCTAACCTTATACAGGTTGAAGTGGATGAAAGAAGGGTATCCCTAGATTCGAGAGGAACTTGAAGTCTTGGAAAAGAATGTTGAAGATGAACTTCTTCAACTTGGTTAGAAAATGGAGCAGGATGAAGTTGTAGAATGTGTTGACAAGGAAGAGGAAGCCATGATGATTGAGGATGTTGCAGATGTGACAACGATGGAGGATGAACCTGAGATTGATCAAGTTGGACCAGGATCGTGTAGTTTGCAGACATGGATGGATGAGGATACTTACATGGAGGAGCCTCATGATGATGATGTAAGTACTATTTATACTTGTGTTTCATTTAAGCTTTTGGGAGATGAACCATTGCAGGGAAGAGCAAAGCCAGTTTTCCGATGCAGGGGAGCATCTTACCATGGATGTCTCTGATTAGCCCTTGTATGGAGAAGCAAGGGTTGTTGACTATTTTCGGACTTGTTGGGGTTGTTTGTGACCTTATGGTAGAAGATGCAAAGGATCATGACAAGGTAGGAACATGATGATCATTGTAGAGGATTGGGTCATGCTTTAGCCACATGGAGAATTGGCTAGAATGCCCAGCATGACTCATGGACAGAATGAAGAAGGGCACACACATGAGTTTGATGATACTGGGGTGGACTTCTCATGGTCAAGACCAGGACATAGTATTGGTGGAACCTTTAGTGGGGGAGCTATGATGGAGATACTCATCTGATGATGATATGGTTAGGTTACCGAGTTCACTAGACCGAAGATTGCAGACATGGATGAGGATGACCGATTTTTGTGATGGGTCTACTTGGTTGGACAACATGGGCAGCTTAGTCATGGACATTAGGCTAGAGACATGGAGCATGGCAGTCTTATGTAGGAACATTATGCAGAATCACTTGTAGAGGTGTCACTTATGGGCATCCAATGAGGAGTGCCAAGGCAGGGATGTTGTGCAGGTAGATTTGCTAGTGTGACATGGAGACTTATTATTTATGGGCCGATGGAGAGGTTGTGCACTTATGTACAACAATGCCATGGACTTGGTTGGAGTTGTGAGTAGACTATGGAGCATTCCTACTACATGGAGAGCTAAGGCATCTTGCAAAGACCTATGGGCCAAGACTTGTATGCTTGCTAAGATGTTGGTTGGAGATGACACATAGAGCTGATGATGACATGAGGCTGTGACTTTTTGGGACTTCATATATGGTGGACTTGGAGGATCTGATGCATTGAGGAGCTGAGGTCAGAGACTTTGATGCAGGATGGGGTCCATACTTCCTAGTACATGTATGGTTGTGGCTTGGAAGAATGACTTGATCAGGAGGATCGATATGAGACACATTGGAGTGATAGAGTTACGACGATGATGATGCCTTGGTGGCAACACTTGGGCATGGGTTGAGCCAAGACTTAACCACTTTTGACACATGGGAGCTAACTGATCTATGATCATGGGCAACACATGGATACATGAGACATATGTATACTTGTTTCTATGGTGAACTTGAGGGATGGCACATTGCATATATGATGGAGGTTACTTCATGCACCTAGATGTGGCACATCGAGAGTTGGGGTTGATGAGATGATCTCTTCACTTTCAGGAGATGGATGTTTTGTATATGGATGATGTTGGAATAGATGCGGCTGATTTCATGTAGCACATTGACACCAAACATCATGGACAACATGTTGGAGATGAGATGGAGATTACTTCATGAACTTGAGCATGGATTACAATTATATGGAGATGGATTCCTGATCGAGTTGATTATGTGATGGGATGTTCAAAGAAATAACTGATGGTGGAATGAGGATGTGAATTCTCATGGTTTGAGCGTGACAGTTGGATTAGCTACCCAACTAGTTCAAACATGGGGGCTGGCATGTATAGAGATGTGTTAGCATTGTGTTGGAGTATCATGGCAGCAGTTCACATGAGGAACATACATGATGAGATCGACACGATATATTGCAGGAAGCATGTAGCTTGGGATGGAGGGGCCAGCCTTCCACAATGGGGAGCAACATGTGGAGATTGTGATAGGGTGGTTGATGATCATGGATTGAGATGATTTTCCAATATATGACATACCAATGGAGTATGTGCCTTGGTATGGATATCTTGGTGATAGTTGGTTGTTGCGATAAGATATTGTCGAGGATGACAATGACTTCAAGTGGGGGAGGATGTAACGACCTGCAGTCCATGCGAAGGGCAGGGCAACTCCACTGTGCGAAGGACGTGCAAAATGTGAAGTGAGCGACCAAGAGACGAGTATATATGATGTTGGGTGAGTTGAGAGGGTAGTCCCACGGGTTCAGCGGGCCGACCCTCCACTCGGGAAAAGGCAACATGTTGAACAAGTTGGCTTGGGTGTTGGGTGTAACACCCTGCAACTGGCGAGTCAACTCGGTGCGCCATCTCACTGTGCAAAGTAGCCAAAGTCATGAATGAAGGCATGAAGCGACCAAGGATGAGGCATTATGTTATACGTGGGTGAGTTGGCATTCCACATTTATATGGGCAAGTTTAGTAACTCACACCATGAAGCTGACCATGGACGAAGGCAAACGTAAGGGCGAATTGGTTGGCAGTCCTGCACCATGGGTGGGCAGTCCACACAAAGGCGATATAATGTTTGAAGGTGTGCGGTTGAAGGAATGAATGGAGGGTCAGCTGAGGGCGTGACCTCCACACAAGGTAGTATATATATGCACGGTGGAGACTTGGCATTTCACCATCGCCCTTCGGTCTTCAATCACTTCGAAAAAGGTGTGAAGAAGGGTGGTAAAGCCATACCGAAGGCACAAGCTATGCGCCCGCTTGTTGAGCAAGTGTACAGGGTTCGTACACAAAGTGGTGGGTGGCGTGTGAGGGCGCCCGTCTGCCGAAGTTCTTGAATGAGTTTGGGTTGTATCACGAGTGAGGGTCATGCACGAGCACGCCCGCCCGACTTCAAAAAATAACTTATGTGTGTTGTATATTGGTTGGAGGGTGAGACCACTGTGCTGTCATGCATGGGTGGGCACCCGACTTTGTTCTAACACCGGTGGAGCCTAACTCGTGGACATTGTAAATTTTCTCATACTTGTATTAAATAAAAAATTGTTCTTACATATGAATGTGTTCTCCTACTGTTCTAAATTGTTGATGTTGTAATGTTAATGGATTTTGTACATTAATGTTATGTTATTTATGAATGAAGATGAATGTTAAGGTGTAGCTCTTAAATTAAGATAACAATGGAACATGTTAATTACATAGGCAGTGCCGCACCTGGCCAATTAAAAGAAAAAAGAATCGGGGGCGTGACAGGTGGTATCAGAGTAGGGTTGCTTGTGACAGGTGAAGTTGATTCAGGGTTGAATAAGCTTGATGGAAGCAGATAATAGACATGTATTCAGGGAAAAGTTATGGAGAAATCGTGGATTAACAATCTGGGTTTCATGGACTTGATGGTTCATGGAAAGACCATTCAAGCTCTGGTGGACAAGGGGGCCACTGATAACTTCATGATGACACAGTTAGCAAAAGAGGTTGGACTGATGATATTCCCATCAAATGTAGAAGTCAAGGCAGTGAAATCTAGACCTAAAGTGGCGGTTTTTGCACACGAATTGTCTCTGTAGATAAAAGACTAGAAGGGTCAGTTGGACTTCACAGTGATGGAGATGAATGACTTTGATATGATATTGGGACAAGATTTCTTGAAGGGAAAAAGGAAATTTTTGTCCCCTTCTATGATGAGGTGGTGATAGTTGGATAGTCACAAACTTGGACTTTGCCCATTGATAGGCAAAGGAGGGGAGTCAATGTGCAGCATGCTTCTGCACTAAGTTTGGAGAAGGCTATGAAGGAGTCAGATATCGAGACATATGTGGTGATGTTCAAGGGAGTTGAAGGTGATGGAGTGGGGACGCCTGTTCCAATCAAGATTTCTAAGGTACTGGCCAAATATGTGGATTTTATGCCTGATGAGATACCAAAGAAACTTCCACCAAGGCGTGCATTGGACCATAGCATTGAGCTTGAGCCAGGAAAGAAACCTCGGCTAAAGCACCTTATCGGTTGTCAGGACATGAGTTGGAGGAATTGAAGCGACAGTTAAAGGAGTTAGTTGATGCAGGTTTCTCAAACCTTCAAGGTCCCCCTATGGAGCTCCAGTATTGTTCTAGTCGAAGAAGGATTTGAATGAGCTATGGATGTGCTATGATTACCATGCATTGAACAAGCAGATGATAAGGAACTTGTATCCTCTGCCATTGGTTGCTGATTGCTTTGACAAGCTTGCTAAAGCCTGAGTGTTTTCCAAGTTGGACTTGAGGCATGGGTATTATTAGGTGCGGATAGGTAAAGGAGATGAGAAGAAGACCACGATATTAACAAGGTATGGTAGCTTTGAATTCCTTGTTATGCCATTTGGGTTGTGTAATGCTCCTGCTACATTTTGCACTTTGATGAATGATGTCCTATGACCATACTTGGATTCATTTATAGTAGTGTATAGTGACAACATGGAGGATCATAAGAAGCACTTGGCGATGGTGTTCAAGGCACTGATGACAAATCAATTGTTCTTGAAGAAGTCTAAGTGTGTGTTTGCTCAGACCGAGATTCTGTTCCTTGGACATATAGTTGGTCAAGGGTACATATGGATGGAGCCATGCAGAATGAAGGTGATCGAGGACTTGGTTGAACCGAAGAATGTCCATGAGATGAGGGCGTTTTTGGGCATGACCAACTACTAACGAAAGTTTGTAGAGGGGTACTCCAAGGTAACATCATCACTGATAGACCTATTGAAGAAAGACAAGAGGTGGAGTTGGATGGATAAATGTCAAAAGGCATTTGATGACTTGAAGAGGAGGATGGTTACAACACCGATACTAAATTTGCTTGACTTCGAGAGAACATTTGAGATACACATAGATGCTTTAGATTTTTCCATAGGAGGGGTTCTTTTGCAGGATGGGCATCCGGTGACATACGATAGTCAGAAGTTGTAGGATAGAGAACGAAGGTATCCATTCCATGAGAAGGAGATGACTGCAATCATTCACTATCTTCATGTGTGGAGGTATTACTTGATTGGGAAGCCATTTGTTGTCAAGACTGACAATGTTGCAGCAAGTTATTTTGCATCACAACCAAAGCTTTCTACAAAGCAAGGTCGTTGGCAGGACTTCTTGGCAGAAGTTGACATGACTATTGAGTATAGACCAGGAAGACACAATGTCATAGCAGATGCCCTTACCAGGAAGGGACAACTTGCAGCATTGGAAGGTGAGAATCGAGCAAAAAGGAGTAGGAGTCGTATTTAGATGTCATAAGAGATGCATAATAAGCGCAAGGAAAGTTTTGAGACCAATCCTTTGGTGCAAAATACATTGCAGCAGATAAACGAGGGGAAGACACGAAAGTTCTTTCTAGAGATGGGTTCTTGTTTGTTGGAAACCAACTCTATGTTCCAAAGTCATCTAGACTCAGGAGATGCCTTTTGAAGGAGTGCCACAACTCACCATGGGTTCGCCACCCAAGGTAGCATCATTCTTTGGCATTGTTGGAGAGAGGATTATTTTGGGAGAAGATGCGAGAAGAAGCGGAGGAGTATGTACATATGTGCATCATTTGTCAGCAAGACAAATTGGATAATTAGAGGCAAGGAGGCCTATTGCAGCCTTCACCGATTCCTGAGAGACCATGGATGAGTGTCTCAATGGACTTCATCACTCAGTTGCCATAGGTTCAAGGGTATAATGATATTATGGTCATGGTAGATCATTTTTCCAAGTATGTTGTCTTTGTTCCAAAAAAGATGCCTTGTGGAGCTGAGTGGACTGCGAAGTTGTTCTTTAAGAACATAGTGAAGTATTGGGGAATGCCATTAAGCATCGTGTCAGATGGAGATCAACATTTCACAGGTAGATTTTGGACCACATTGTTCAAGTTAGTCGGGACAAAATTGTTGATGAGTTCGAGTTACCATCTGCAGGCAAATGGATAGACCGAGAGGATCAACGCATTCCTGGAGGATTACTTGTGACATTGTGTTATTGCTGATTAGAAGAATTGGCATGAACTCTTGGATGTTGCTCAGTTTGGCTACAACATTCAAAATAGTTCTGCAACGAGGTAGAATCCATTTAAGTTGGTGAATGGACAGATGCCAGTCACACCACATACCGTGGTGATAGGATGTTTTTTTAGAACTCTTCATGCGAAGAAGTTCATGAAGGCTTGGGATGAGACCTTGGAGCTGGCATGGTTGCGCTTGCATGAAGCTGCAAGGAAAATGAAGAAATGGGCTGATAGAGGAAGATATGATGTACACTTCAGTGTGGGAGATATGGTGTTTCTCAGGATTACTAGGGAGCAGTTTCAGCCACCTAAGGGGACTGCGAGTAAACTAACACGAAAGTATGAGGGACCATTCCGAGTGAAGAAGAGAGTGGGGGAAGTTGCTTATGAGCTAGAGCTTCCACACCATATGCACATGAAGCATCTATTTTTTCACATGATTCCATTGAAGAAATGCAAACTTGATGCTAATCATCCAAAGAGAGCTAAACTGCTGAGAGGACTAGCGAGGATTGTGGACGATCCAGACTTGGAGTTGGAGAAGATTTTGAGCTTTAGAAATACAGGGATTGGTTGTCACATGAAATGGGAATTTCTTGTCAGATGAGAGAATGCACTAGAGGAGGAAAGCTGGGAAACGGAGGACTCACTTTGGAGATGGAAGAAGAAGATTGAGAAGTATGAGAGGAAGCTACTCAGGAGGTCGAGATTGTTGAGGGCGACAATGATTTTGAGTGGCGGAGGATGTAATGCCCTATGGTTGGCGAGTCAATTAGGTGCGCCCTCTCACCGTACGAAGTATCCAAAGTCATGAACGAAGGCATGAAGCAACTAAGGATGAGGCGTTATCTTATACGTGGGCGAGTTGGTGTTCCACATTTATATGGGCAAGTTAGGTAACTTGCACCATGAAGCTGACCACGAACGAAGGCAAACATAAGGGCGAGTTGGTGGGCAGTCCCACACCATGGGCGGGCTGACCAGACAAAGGAAACATAAAGTTTGAAGGCACGTGGTTGAAGGAATGAATGGAGGGTCGGTCGAGGGTGCAACCTCCACACAAGGTAGCATATATATGCGCGGTGGAGACTTGGAATTTCACCATCGCATTTCAGTCTTCAATCACTTGGAAAAAGGTGCGAAGAAGGGTGGAAAAGCCGCAGCGAAGGCGCAGGCTATGCGCCCGTTCGCCGGGCAAGTATACACGATTCTTGCACGAAGGGGAGTTCGGTTGAAGGAGCTGGCGGTGGGCATGTTAGGGCACGTGCTTACCAAAGTTCTTGAACGAGTTTGGGTTGTATCATGGGTGAGGGTCGTGCATGGGCACGCCTGCCTGGCTTGACAAAAGAACTCATGTGTGTTTTATATTAGTTGGAGGGTGAGACCACTGTGTGGTCCTGCATGGGTGGGCACCCGAATTTGTTGTAATGCCAATGGAGCCTAACTCTCAGTCATTGTAAAATTTCTCATACTTACATAATAAAAGATTTTTCTTACATATGAATGTGTTCTCCTACTATTCTATATTTTTGATGTTGTAATGTTAATGGATTCAGCACATTAATGTTATGTTATTCATGAACGAAGATGAATGTTAAGGCGTAGTTGGTAAAGTAAGATAACAATGAAACATGTTAATTACATAGGTGGTGCCGCACCCAACCAATTAAAAGAAAAAATAATTGGGGGCATGACATTGGGCGTGGGTCGGTCGGGTGACATAACCCGCCACCCTCTTGTAGATATTGGTGGAGCATTTGGTGAGATGAGCCATCATCATTCGGCCAACACGAGTTCGAACCAAGAGTTCTGCGGTGTGTGGATGAGCCCGCATGATGGGTGAAACTCAGGTGAAAAACTCTTTCAGAAAAGTTGGGTGAGAAACTCGGGCAAAAAACTCATGTAGGAAACTCGTGAAGAAAACTTAGGTGAGGGTGAACTCAGGTGAGGTTGAACTAGGGGAAATTCATTCAAGTAGAAGTCGGGCGAGGTCATCAGGCAGAAATATTGGGTGAGGTCGTCGGGTAGAAAACTCAGGTGAGGTCATTCAGGTGAACCGAGTGAGGTTGTCGAGCAACCTAGGTGAGGTTGTTCAGGCGAGCCGGGTAAGGTCATCAGGCGACCCAGGGTGAAGTCGTTTGGGTGACCTGGGTGAGGGTGTCGGGTGACCCAAGTGAAGCCGTGTCGTACTTGGGTGTACAAGTTTGGGTGGACGAGTTGGGTGAACGGGTGGACGTGTAGATGGGCAGCCGGGCGAGGGTGCGCCGTGCACGCTGAAACAAAGAATCGTGCAGATGGGCAACTCGGGTATGGCGCGGCGTGCACGACGAAACGGTGGAAGCGATGAAGTGTTGGAGTTGTGAATGAAGGTGTGACTCGTGTGGAGGCACCCATGTGTGGATACTTGGTTATGACGAGGTGTGCCCAAGTTGGGCAAACGACACGATTGTGCGACGAGGTGAACGAAGGGTTGGTGAGTCATGCAGCGACCGTGTGGAGGAGCCGACGAGTTGAGAAACTAAGTTTGCTGAAGTTGGAAATTTGGCTAAGTGTAAATTTGAGGTTTCCCAATATTTAAGTTGTACTTATAAAAGAAGATTATATATATCGATTCAGGTAGACTCATATTGCAGGGAGTTTTCGCTCCCTTTATATTGTTGTGCAATTGTATATGTGTTAATTGCTTTTGATGATGAATATCTATGGGTTTTCATCTATATAAAGGCTAATAATAATAATTGGTAATGAAATTAAACTAAGGATCGAATGTTAAGGCATAGTCCATGAACATAAGTACTGGTGAAAAGAAAGTGTTCAGTGGTGCCGCACCTCGCTATAAGTGGTTGAAAGACTACCAAAAGTGTAGGGGCATGACACCACCCCTCACCACCATGGTGGCCTGCCCACTCCCATTGTGTGGTTGGTTTATTCTGAGAATCAACCAACCACCCCTAGGGGCAGCCAGGTCTCCTAGTTGGCGCGTGCTAGGCGCTGCAACACCACCACGTGCCACCTCGGTGGCCAGCCCACCACCCGAGGCTAGCTGGCTGATTCCGAGAATCAGCCAACCAACCCCGAGGTGCGGGTGGGCCACCGGGGTGGTGAGGGGTGGGTGCTGCAACGCCCAACCCACGCCACCCCGATGGCCTACCCACCCCCTGGGGGTGGTGCGAGGTGGGTGCCGCAACACCACCATGCGCCACCCTAGTGGCCCACCCACCTCCTTGGGGTGGCTTGTTGATTCCGAGAATCAACCAGCCACCCCCAGGGGCGGGCGGGTCGTCAGGGTGGTGCAGGGTGCAGCATGATCCTGCATGACCCCGGTGGTATGCTCGCCCCCTGGGGTGACTGGGTGATTCTAGGAATCACCAATCCACCCCCAGGGGGTGGGCAGGCCACCATAGTGGTGAGGGGTGGATGCCGCAGCACCACCCTATGCCACCAAGGTGGCTCGCTCCACCCCTGGTGGTAGCTAAGAGATCTAAGAATCAACTCACCACCCCCGAGGCACAAGCGGGTCGCCAAGGTGGAATGGGCTGGGCACCGTAGCACCACCCCACGCCTCCCTGGTAGCTTGCCTGCCCCTCGAGGGTAGCTAGTTGATTCTCGAAATCAACCAGCCACCCCCGGGGGGCGGGCGGGCCACCAGGGTGGCGCGAGGTGGTGCTATGGCACCTGCCTTGCACCACCCCAGTGGCCCACCTGGTATGCGTAGGGTGGTGCTATGGAACCCACCCTGCACCACCCCAATCGCCTGCCTGGTCCCCAGGGGTAGCTGGCTGATTCCGAGAATCAGCGAGCCACACCCAGGGGGTGGGTGGGCTGCCAGGGTGGTGACGGGTGGGTGCCACAACACTGCCCCACACCACCCCAGTGATCTGCCCACCCCTCGGGGTGGCTAGGAAATTCCAAGAATCAACCAGCCACACCCGCGGGGTGGGCGGACCTCCTGGGTGGCGCAAGGTGGGCGCAACAACACCTTCACGCACCACCCCGGTGACCCGCTCGCCCCCCGAGGGTGGCTGGTTGATTCTAAGAATCAATCAACCACCCCCGCAGGATGGGCGGGTCGTCGGGGTGGCGTCGAGTGGGCACCGCAACACCACCCTGTGCCACCTTGTTGGTCCACCCGCCTGGGAAGGCTGCCTGGGTGGCAAGGAGTGGGTGCCACAACACCACCTCATGCCACCCCAGGGGCCCGCCTGCCTGCCCTCCGGGGGCGGTTGGCGATTCTCAGAATGAACCAGCCACCCCTGGGGGGTGGGTGGGCCGCCGGGGTGGCGTGTGGTGGGCGCCGCAGCACCACCCCGCACCACCTCAATGACCTACCCGCCCCCCAGGGGTGGCTAAGCGATTCTAGGAATCGCCCAACCACCCACGGGGGGCAGTGGTGCGGGGTGGGCACCGCAACACCAACCCGTGCCACCCTGATGGCCTGCCTGCACCCTGGGGGTGGCTGGGTGATTCCAAGAATTAACCAATGACCCCCAGGGAGAAGGTGGGCCATCGGGGTGGTATAGGGTGGGTGCTACAGAACCATCACGTGACACCCTCGTGACATGCCCACCCCCCTGGGGTGTCTAGGCGATTCTGAGAATCAACCAGCCACCGCTGGGGGATGAGTAGGCTGCTGGGTTGGCGCGAGGTTTTCGTCTTTGCACCACCTTGCACCACCTCGGTGGCCCGACACCCCCCGGGGGAGGGGGGTCTGCTGGGGTGGCTCACGGATGGTGTTGCGGTGCCACCGCGCCACCCCGGCGGCCCGCCTGTCCCGTGGGGGTGGATGTGGTACCCCCACCCCACGCCACCTCGGCGGCTAGCCTACCCACCCGAGCTCGCTGTTGGGTGATTCGAATCGCCCAACAGCAACCCTGGTCGGGCGGGCGAGCCACCGTGGTGGCATGGGGTAGGGATGGAGCGCTCACCCCACGCCACCCCGACGGCCCGCTCGCTTGCTCGGGGTGGTTGTTAGCTAATCCCCTGAATCACCCAACAGCCACCTCGGGTGGGTGCGAGCCGCGGGGTGGCACGGGGTGGGGCTATAGATTTATACTTAAGAAAGAAAAAATGTTATTCTACCAAAAACATTAGTGTGTTTTTTTCCTCATAAACAACTTTGTTTGGCACATAAAATTCGGGTTTACTAGCATTTTTTAAAAATGTTGAAGATTGACCCTAAAAAAAAATCATCGTTCCAGTATCATCACTTTTTTGTTTTCATGCTATTTTTTGCACGAAAATTTCATTTTCACTGCCACTTTTAAGACATGTTCAAAATTGACCCTAGAAAAAAGCCGTCATTCTAGTATACAAGCTTTTCGTTTTTAGCACTGTTTTGAAGTTTTTCTAGGTTTTTTGGCCAGAGTTCCTATTTTGAGTTTATAGTTCCTGTTTCAAAGTTTACATTGTTATTTACAATATTTACATTGATTCACCTAATCCCAAAGATTAGGTGTCAACACAAAGCTTTGAAATAAACTAATGCATTTTATCTGGTTGGTGTGAAGGAGAAAATGTTTAGCCTAAGAATGAATTAGGGAGAAGGGATTCCAAGCCCCTTCCTTTTTCTTCCTTTGTCAATCTAAGGAAGAAATGATGGAACATATGTTGAAATCCTCCTCATTCACAAAGGAGATATAGTCTTTTGTCCTATCTCAATTTGGACAAGTGATTCAAAGTAAGGAAGATGTGGTGGTAATCCTCAGATAAGTGAAAATGAAGAAGTATTTGAATCCCATAGGACTTTGATTGGACGTTTTGTGGTTTAAACAATTTGGAATGAAATAAATCCTAGGATATTGAGGAGCAAGAGAAGGAATCCATAGGAGATATGTAGAGTGATTAACTGAACTTTAGAGTGATTAAATTGAACATTAGGTATCTAGTAAACTGAGGGTTAGAAGGTAGATAGCATGGAGGTTGATATATTGAAAAGATTAAACCTAGACTAGGGTCTGTTCATCCTTTATAAAGAAGCGTTTAAGGAGATGATTGAGCATTTTCGATGGATCATTTCATTCCTCCTACAAGAGGCTTTATTAAATTGAATTTAGATGGTTCACTAAAAGGTAATCCTGGTTGTGCAGGGATGGCGAGGGGCGTTCATAGATTAGAGCTCTATAGCCCTAATGGTATTCTCTTAAATATATAGATATACTAGTAATAACATGGTGTCTAGGATTTAAAACATGGCCTTGAGATGATTATTCAAGAAGGACTTGTTTCTATTCAACTTAATGGGGACTTTGTTAGTTATCAATTGCATTAAAAAACTAATCTATGATAAGAACCCGGGTAAACTAGCAAGGAGTTAGAGACTTGAAGGTTTTATTTCCAATATTCTCATTTTGATTAGGAAAATTGGAGTATGGCATTATTCATCACGCTAGGAGAGCATGAAATAAGGTGACACACTTCATGGCCAACCTAGGTTGTAAAAGTAGGGAAGTCGATATTGATTCTAGTTGGCCCTCTCATTTATTGTTTAGTTGGGAAATTTTTTTATAGGTCTTGTTGGAGAACAATGTGGTGGGCCCTAATGGGGGTGATAATGTGGATGTAATGGGGACTTTGAGGTAGTGCGCACCACACCCTAGTAGGCAATGAGCATTAAAGTAGGGGGGACATGGCTTGCCATTACATGTAGTGCTCTAGTTGGTAGATTAATTATATATTGGTTATGGTGGTTTTAGGGCCAACCCATGGTGGGTTGAAAGGAGTCAAGGGTAGGTCCTCAAAATATTGTTGTATCTTCTTTGTTCAAGTTGAGTTTGTGAGAATCTTTGAATGGAGATTTTCATATGGATTTAAAGCACTGGGAGGTGAACGTGTTGGTTAGAAAAAGTTATGAATGGAACTTTTGAGTCTCGTGGTATCCTTGGTTCATGCACGGAATCTTAGAATACGGATTTCAGGTGGGTTTCCAAGGGTGTCAATTATCTCGTGGTATGCAGAGTCTCAAGTTGTTTTTTTAGTATGCATGGTTTCTTTCTTCCATTATTACATTATGTCTATATTTGTGGTAGTAGGGTTTATGTATTTATGTATGAATTTCTTATTCTAGTGTGTGAGTAAAACTTAGGCTGCTTATCAACCTGTCTATCATTATTATCTTGAGGCCGCTTAAAACGACTTAAGTTTGGGAAGGTGGGTGTTTTTTGGCTTAAATTATTGGGGAATCATTGCATGAGGTATTTATCATGGTCAACTAAGATTCTATTGGCTAAGTATTTTGGTTGATAGTGTCTTATAGGCGTCCAAGGTCTTATGTTCTTTTTGTGTCTTCTCATTTCCTCAATGGTAAATGGTGGTGAGTTCTTGGTCAAGTATGTTGTGTCCTCTATCTCTATTTTTGGGGCTTCTGTAGAGCTCAAGGCTTTTGTTTGGAGTTTTTTTTATGATATTGTGGGTTGGTACCCTGGTCTACCAGGAGGTAGGTTCATTCCTTTATCTTGTTTTTTTGTAGGGAGAGGTATACACAATAATTTCTATAGGTTTTTCCCCTAGGTCATAATTATGCGATCAAGACAAAGAATGAGATGTAGGCAGGGGGGACATGCCAATGCTCAATAAGGGAAACAAGATGCTAGATTATTTGCTCATAAATAAATTCCTACCTTTTTCAATGTTATTCCGCCATACACTAGGAAGGAAATTCACACGCTTGAGACTCAAGAGGGGGTTGATGAGTAATCTCATTCAGGTTACGATTTCATGGAGGACATGTCAGCATGGGTTCTTGAACCTTGGTACACCAGGGGGTAAAACGAAACAATACTTAAATTTTTTGGCTCTAAATTGGAAAATGAAGACCTTGCTAGGTGGCCCTGGTCTTGAAGAATAAGAAAGTGGAGAAGTATAATGTGTGTGCCACCCCCAAGGACATCAAGAAAACCATTGTGTTTTCCTACACAAGATTGATTCACTCTTATTGTATGTGGGAAATCATATAGCTTGCGAATCAAAGATTGGTGACTTCATGGGCAGTCTAGGGTCAAGTGTCAGTGGAAGTTGGCTGCAACAAATATGTCAACGAGTGTGTTGTTGACATATTAGTTGGGCCTTTTGTTTGGCACATAAAAATTTGGTCTTACTAGCATTTTTTAAAAATGTTGAAGATTGACCCTAAAAAAAAATCATCGTTCCAGTATCATCACTTTTTTATTTTCAAGCTATTTTTTACACGAAAATTTCGTTTTCACTGCCATTTTTAAGACATGTTCAAAATTGACCTTAGAAAAAAATCCATCATTCTAGTATACACACTTTTCGTTTTAGCACTGTTTTTGATGTTTTTCCATGGTTTTTTTGCTAGAGTTCCCGTTTTGAGTTTATAGTTCCTGTTTCAAAGTTTACATTGTTATTTACAATATTTAGATTGATTCACCTAATCCAAAAGATTAGGTTTCAACACAAAGCTTTGAAATAAACTAATCCATTTTATCTGGTTGGCGTGAAGGAGAAAATGTTTATCCTAAGAAGGAATTAGGAAGAAGGGATTCTGAGCCCCTTCCTTTTTCTTCCTTTGTCAATCGAAGGAAGAAATGATGGAACATATGTTGAAATCCTCCTCATTCACAAAGGAGATATGGTCTTTTGTCCTATCTCAATTTGGACAAACGATTAAAAGTAAGGAAGATGTGGTGGTAATCCTTAGATACGTGAAAATGAAGAAGTATTTGAATCCCATAGGACTTTGATTGGAGGTTTTGTGGTTTGAACAATTTGGAATGAAATAAATCCTAGGATATTGAGGAGCAAGAGAAGGAATCCATAGGAGATATGTAGAGTGATTAAATTGAACATTAGAGTGATTAAACTAAACATCAGGTATCTGGTAAACAGAGGATTATAAGGCAGATGGCATGGAGGTTGATATATTGGAAAGATTAAACCTAGACCAGGGTCTGTCCATCTTTTATAAAGAAGCGTTTAAGGAGATGATTGAGCATTTTCGATGGATCATTTCATTCCTCCTACAAGAGGATTTAGTAAATTGAATTTAGATGGTGCACTGAAAGGTAATCCTGGTTGTGCAGGGATGGGGAGGGGTGTTCATAGATTAGAGCTCTATAGCCCTAATGGTATTTTCTTAAATATATAGATATACTAGTAATAACATGGAGTTCTAGGATTTAAAACATGGCCTTGAGATCATTATTCAAAGAAGGACTTGTTTCTATTCAACTTAATGGGGACTTTGTTAGTTATCAATTGGATTAAAAAACTAATCTATCGCAAGAACCCAGGTAAACTAGCAAGGAGTTAGAGACTTGAAGGTTTTATCTCCAATATCCTCATTTTGATTAGCAAAACTGGAGTATGGAATTATTCATCATGCCAGGAGAGCATGAAATAAGGTGGCACACTTCATGGCCAACCTAGGTTGTCAAAGTAGGGAAGTCGATATTGATTCTAGTTGGCTCTCTCATTTGTTGTTTAGTTGGGAAAATTCTTTATAGGTCTTACTGGAGAACAATGTGGTGAGCACCAGTGGGGGTGATAATGTAGATGTAATGGGGAATTTGAGGTAGTGCCCACCACCCCCTAGTAGGCAATGAGAATTAAAGTAGGGGGGGACATGGCTTGCCCTTACATGTAGTGCTCTAGTTGGTAGATTAATTATATATTGGTTATGGCAGGTTTGGGGCCAACCCATGTTGGGTTGAGAGGAGTCAAGGGTAGGTCCTCAAAATCTTGTTGTATCTTCTTTGTTCAAGTTGAGTTTGTGAGAATCTTTGAATGGAGATTTGCATATGGATCTAAAGCACTGAGAGGTGAACCTATTGGCTAGAAAAAGTTATGGATGAAAATTTTTGAGTCTTGTGGTATCCTTGGTTCATGCATGGAATCTTAGAATATGGATTTCACGTGGGTTTCCAAGGGTGTCAATTATCTCGTGGTACATAAAGTCTCGGGTTGTTTTTTTAGTATGCCTGGTTTCTTTCTTCCATTATTATGTTATGTCTCGGTTTGTGGTAGTAGGGTTTATGTATTTATGCATGAATTTCTTATTCTAGTTTGTGAGTAAAACTTAGGGTGGCTTATCAACATGTCTACCATTATTATCTTGAGGCCCCTTAAAACGACTTAAGTTTGGGAAGGTGGGTCTTTTTTGGCCTAAATTATTGGGGAATCATTGCATGAGGTATTTATCATGGTCAGCTAAGATTCTATTGGCTAATTATTTTGGTTGATAGTGTCTTATAAGCATCTAAGGTCTTATGTTCTTTTTTTGTCTTCTCATTTCCTCAATGGTAAATGGTGGTGAGTTCTTGGTCAAGTATGTTGTGTCCTCTATCTCTATTTTTGGGGCTTCTGTAGAGCTCGAGGCTTTTGTTTGGATTTTTTTTAATGATATTGTGGGTTGGTACCCTAGTCTTCTAGGAGGTAAGTCCATTCCTTTATCTTGTTTTTTTGTACGTAGAGGTATACACAATAATTTCTATAGGTTTTTCCCCTAGGTCATAGTTATGCGATCAAGACAAAGAATGAGATATAGGTAGGGGGGACGTGGCAATGCTCAATAGGGGCAAAAAGGTGCTAGATTATTTGGTCATAAATAAATTTCTACCTTTTTCAATGTTATTCCGCCATACACTAGGAAGGAAATTCACACACTTGAGACTCAAGAGGGAGTTGATAAGTACCCTCATTCAGGTTATGATGTCATGGAGGACATGTCGGCATGGGTTCTTGAACCTCAGTACACCAGGGGGTAAAAAGAAGCAATGCTTAAACTTTTTGGCTCTAAATTGGAAAATTAAGACCTTGCTGGGTGGCCCTGGTCTTGAAGGATAAGAAAGTGGAGAAGTATAATGTTTGTGCCACCCTCGAGGACATCAAGAAAACCATTTTGTTTTCCTACACAAGATTGATTCACTCTTAGTGCATGTGGGAAATCATATAGCTTGCGAATCAAAGATTGATGACCTAATGGACAGTCTAGGGTCAAGTGTGAGTGCTCCAATGACTATGTACTCCTCATATAATGATTAATGAGTTCATTTGGATGACTCGGCAATTGGATGACGCGTGTGGTAGTCCTTGGCCTGGTTTGTGGGGCTCTTGTTATTTTTGTTGGTTTTCATATTGTCTATAGTTAAATGTCGGTCTTGGCGTTTTGGTCATAACCTTGTTGGCGATGACTTGGTAGTTTGATTATGTATGGGTTTTGTGTTATTGACATATTAGTTGGGCCTTTTGTTGTTCATAAGTTGGTTGCAACAAATATGTATGCTCAACTTTTGTTGGAAGTACTTTCCATGTTTGTGTTGGAACGGGTTTGGCTAGAACTGGTGTTAGCCTTGGTGTAAAATGGGCTCTGAGAATCACTTGTTTTTGGGCATGCATAAGGACTCTTCAATTTTGGTCTCGCCAATCAAAATATGTTGAGAAGAGTTTGGATCCTCAGTTTGCATTTTGGAAAATCTATATAACTTTGTTTTTTAATTAACATAAAACCTTACTTCTATGAAAAAAAATTAAATAGATATTGGTTTATTAATAAGATAAAATTGACTTAGATGATTTTTTGAATAATTTATTTTTTCAAGAATAATTCTTATTTTCATTTTTTTTTTATTTAACTATTTATACAAACTATATCTTATAAAAAAATAATAAACTTAATAAATATATATTTAAATAATTAAATCCATTCACAAACTTAATGAACTAAAGTTTGTGAACTAAATTCAATTATTATATTGTAAGATGAATTTCTAAAAAATAACTATATTGGATTTGTAAATTTAATTTGTATAATTCTTTTCTAAAAAGTCATATATCATAATATAAATAACTAAATAACTGTGAAAATCCAAAAAAAATTATTCAATTATTATATTTAAATAACGAAATGTATCCAAAAACGTAACAAACTAAATTCAATATCCATTTCGTTTTCCTGTTCACATTAATGGAAACTTCCTTTTAAAACTCTTTCACGTCCATCCCTCCAGAATATCCAAATATGAAATTAATCCTTCTAGAAGGTACCTAAATAAAAATTCAAAGACGCCTGTCATAAAATCGAAGGAACGGTCAGAGCCAGGAATAAATTATCGTCCACACGTTCCGTATTCAAAGGCAAGCAATCACGACGAAGTAGGCATCACACAGACTGCGCAACTTTTCAGAGCCCAGCTAAGGCGTGAAACACCTGATTTCCCCGTCGTTGACTTGGAATTTTCCACATATTTTTTCCAGGAACGATCCATACCAGGGATATGTGCAATCTATATATCAGAGGTGTCTATACTGCTTATATATAGACCTAGGGTAGTTATTGTGGTGGGATAGTTTATTTTTTTCATTTTCTAATTGGAGTTTAGGTTTGAATGTTCGATTATCTATTTTGATTTCGATTATGTAATATGAGTATCTAGATTGATTTTTAATTATGCAGAGTGATTATCTACTTTTATTTCGACTATGTAACATGATTATCTAGATTAATTGTTATTTTTATTTTATCTAGATTGATTTTTAAATAACAGTTGATAGATGTATGTTCAAGTACCAGATTGATAATGTAAACCCTATACAAAAATAATATTCAGAAGTGACATATCAATGTGTTGAGGAAGTGTATCAATGGAAAGCATGGCAGAAGAAATTACGCTCTCGCCATTGCCGCCGATGCCAAAAAGTCATGGGAAAAGATCGAAACCCTATTCCACCAGCGGTCTTGATCAGTTCCAGAATGTCTATGCCGCGCCGTTTGCCCATGAAGAAAATATTTCCAACGAGCCAGAGGCCATGGCGAGGTTTGTGTCTTCGAAGCGGAGACGGGTTCCAGTTGTGATTGGTGCCAGAGATCAGGAAAGTGGGAGGAAAAACAGTGGTGCCGGTGCCTCTAGGGTTTCAATCCCGGGATCTCTAGAAGAAAGTAATAGCGTTAATCATGAGCAGGAGCATCGTCATCATAATAGAGTTAAAAGTTTCAGAAGGTCTATGTCCAGAGATTATCAGCACAGTTCCAAACCTGCGATAGCTTTACATGGATCAGATAGCTTCAACAGGAGGACCAAGCCAACCATGGCTTCTGATGCCAGAGTGGGTGCAATCATTATGATTATCATACTATTCTGTTTCGTTTTGTACGGTCGCCTGTGTGCAATCCTCTTCGCATGTGCATGCCTCTATCTCCTTCCAAAGTTCAGAGAAGATTCAGAAAGTATGACAGAAATGAATAGAGATAATGATATCAGAATGGTGTATCTTCAATCGAATGAATACAAGAAGAAGGTGATCATGGATGGATTCATGGACAGGACGCATAAATGACAGCGCTTTTCACGCATTATTGAAAATTTTCATCTTTTATGCGAAGTAAAGAATTTAAAGAGTTAAGTGTTTTCTGAATTTCTGGGTATTAAGAAGTTTTTCCTTTCAAACATTCATTACTTAAATTATGTCAAAGACGGCCAAGTTTCTGGTTAATTTATTGCCTGAAACTTTGAATAAATCCATAAATTATAAGGCGTTTGGTTAGTGATAATGACAGCTGATCATAATGAAATTTTGAATAAATCCGGAGATATAAGGTGTTTGGTTAGTGAGAGAGACAACTGATCAGAAAACTCTTGGTCGTAGAGAAAGAAACGTGGCTGTAGGGAAAGACGAGCAATTTAATGCGATGGAAGAACATCTTTGAAACCTTCTATTTCAAAGAAGCACTTGTTACTCCAGAAACACTTGGCCAGTATAACCTTCTATTTCGTTTGGTACCCAAGAAAAACCTTTCCTCTAATTTTTTTTTTAATTTTTTTCTTTTTTTTGAAAAATCAAAATTGATTGTATAATAGAAAATGAGAAAAGGGCATGGGCTAAAGATTTGGACTTTGGTAGTGTTGGAGTTGAAAGTGATATGGATTATATATGAATTTATGAGATTTATTATTATTATTAATATCAATTTATAATTAGTACAATTATATTGATAAAGATAAATTAGTTGATGTATTTTGATAGGTGTTATTTTCCACTTATAATGGTATCAATTCATGTATGTGAGGTGGAAAATGATGTTCAATATATATCAATCACTTTATTGATGTGGTTATGCTAGTTGATGGTCAACTTGCTTGGGCTAGATTAGTAGACTATGGTTGACTATCATTGACATTGTCTTATTATGGTTAAAAAATGTTCACTAGGGTTGAGCATGGTTGATAATGGTTAACCATGGTTGCCAAGCATTGTTGATGGTTGATGATGCTTGACTATTGTTCAAGAAGGTTAACAAATTTGGCAATGTTTGACCATGGTTTACCATAGTTAAACCTTGTTGACAAGATTCACCATAACTAAGGGGGGTTGACCTTGCTTGACCATTAACATAACAATGTACTTATGCTACATTGTTGGGTATTGTTACATTAATGTTCCTCAACCATCGTTGACCATGGTTAATGTTACATTGGTGTTAATGTTAATGTTACATTAATAGTTGAAGACGTGAACCATGATTGACCATGTTAAACCAA
The DNA here is from genome assembly GCA_000404065.3 of Pinus taeda. Lineage (NCBI taxonomy): Eukaryota > Viridiplantae > Streptophyta > Pinopsida > Pinales > Pinaceae > Pinus > Pinus taeda. The sequence continues at coordinate 83,204 of APFE030426917.1, read as the reverse complement.
TGATGTCAAATGTATTTATGTTACATTAATGTTTGTCAGTTATGTTTGACCATGGTTGATGTTACGTTAGTGTTAATGTTAATGTTGCATAACGGTTGAAGAGAGCTGAGAAGGTTGAGCATGATTTACCATGGTCAACCATTATTGTAAAAATGTACGTGTTACCTTTCTGAAGAAGGTTCGCCATGGCTAAGCTTGCTTGATGATGGTTGAACATGGCTAACCATGGAAATGGTAGTGCATGTTGAGCATGGTTGATATTATTTGACTATCATTGAAAATCATTGATGAAAGATGACCATTATTGATAATGGTTTATAATGGTTGCCAAGGATTGTTGGTGGATGATGATGGACTATGGCTCAAGATGGTTGATGAAGTTGACTATGGTTTACCTTCATTGACAAGATGGACCATGGTTATGGATGCTTGACCTTGTTGATCGAGGTTGACCTTCATTTACCACTAATCTTATAATTATGTTGATAGGCATCTTATTTTCTGGTTATTCTTAGGGACGTTGTAGAGAATCATTGTTCCCAATTGTAGAGATTTCCTCCAAGTGTCCTTTATAAGTGTTATCTATCTGCTTTCTCAAGGTGTCATTTATCTTCTTCTCCTCTAGTGAAAGGGCCATGCCTGCTTACCTTCCTTTCTTTCTAGGCAGCTCAGGAAGGTGAATTGCTAATAATCAGTCTAGGATAGGGAATGAGAAAGAACTTTCCCTTCACAAACCTTTCATGCTAGTAGATAATATTTAATGGAAGGGCATCCTTTTCAGCATGAGGCATAATCTAGACAAGCTAGATAACACCAAGGCTTGATTTAGTACTAGTTTGTTGATCTAGTAATAGCTCACTGATTTGAGTAATTTTCTCCCCTGTCCCTCACCACTAAACCCAAATAAATAAAGCTAGAAATATAATGTTAACCCGCTAAGAAAACTATTCAATTGAATGCAAACACTACCCAAAAATTAATGGAGAACAATTTTGTTGAGCTATTGAACAACTTGCATAAGTTCTTCGATGAAGTAAATAACTTCATGTCCAAGTCAACCCCCCAATCCTGTAGCTTGAACGAGGCCAAACTGACATTCACTAATATTTATTTATTAGTGACTGAACTAGGAAATTCATCATCCAACAACGGACAAAATCATTGTCATGTGTCCTGAACCGACTCCATTCTTCTCCTTGCCTGGTTGGAAGGAAGCAACTACAATTGGTTTAGCAATTAGAACTTTTGGATGGTATGGGAGGAAAATGCATGCAACACATAGGCAAATTTCTTCCCAACAGATGGACAATTAAAAAGGAAAAAAGGAAGTACAATGGCCTTTGGTTGTTGGCATTATGATACAGGTGTTGTCCTTGATGGCATCTCACTCAGAGCTTTGATACAGGTGATGGCAACTTAATCAGATGACAGATCAAAATGCAGCAGGTATACGCAGGTTGACTGTGATGAAAGTGCGTATATACGCGAGTTAGCAGAGCAAAGGGTGCGTATACGTATACACGCAGGTTCACAAAAGGAAAATCGCGTACATGGTTTTGGTCCGTGGTATTTGGTCCATGGTATTTTGGTATTGGTCCATGGTATTTGGTTCGAAATGATGACCCCAGGTATTGGGTCCATGGTATTGTTTCTACATGGTTTTGGACCATGGTATTGAGAGAAGCCTAACCTATATAAGGAGAAGATCATTAGGCTAAAGGATGTGCAAGGAATGGATGTCTGATGAAGTGGGAAGATCTAGTATTGCTGGTTATATGTTTGTGTTGCCTGGCTTGGGTTGGATATAATAGCGAAGGTATAAGTAATTATCTTTAGATCTGTACGCGGGTTGTCTCTGGTTAAAGCGCATATACACGCGGTTTTGATATAGTCAAGTAGTGTATGCATTATGAGATTTGGTGTTTCAGGTTGCTCTTGATTCTAGTGGTTGTTGCAGAGTTCTGGGCTCTAGTTTGCGTTCTGTGTTCTTGATGATAGGGTTTCAGTGATTCAGTATTGGGTGATTTAGAGATTTATGATACAAGTATAAGTTGATGATTGTATTGCAACAGTAATTGTTTTGTACTTATGGATCCAGTCTGAAAATTGATGAAACGTGGTCCCTGAAGAAAAGGAGGTTGCAGCCTTCTAAAAGTCAGCACCTATGTACTAGTATATCCGCTAGTACAAGAGCTAAGGGGGTAGTAGCTTCCTTCCAGAAGTAGCTGGAAAACAAGAGATGGTTGTAGCCCTCTGCAGGTTGTAGCCTGCGTGCTGGTAAAGGACTACACCAGTACATTGTAAAAGAAGTTTCTTATTAAAAGAAGAAAGAGACAAATTGTAGCAGGTGGTTTTCACCCACATTGGGTTTCCACCTTATATCATGGTGTTCATGTGTGCTTCTTTTGTGTGATGATCTGTATTGTTTTACTACACCTATTTACCGTTAATGTGGTTAATTACGTTCTGATGCATTTACTGAAGATAAGCTAACTGAATCATAAGATTACTGCATGTACGCTGGTTGCATTTAACACAGTTGCGTATATACGTGAATATACTGAAATAAAGCCACGTATATAAATCTGAGTATGAAAAATGAAAAGTAACTGATTTGATAATACTGATTCACCCCCCCCCCTCTCAGTATTATTTCCAACAATTGGTATCAGACCCGGTCCTTTTGAAGAAGCTTGATCGCTTGAAGGAAAAGATCCATCAGAATGGCTAATCCAGAAAGAGAGGCACACATCAGGCCACTAATCTTTGATGGGAGCAACTTTACCCACTGGAAGATAAGAACCACAACATATCTAAAATCGCTTGGAGCAGAAGTTTGGGGAATCGTAGAAGATGGATACAATTTCCCATCAACAATTCCTACAGATGCAGCCGAGAAAAAGCAATATGAGCTCAATGCCAAAGCTGTTATCGTCTTATTGGGAAGTTTGACACAATCAGAATTTATGAAGGTCATGCATTTCAAATCAGCTAAGGAAATGTGGGACAAAATCATTCTAAGCTACGAAGGAGATGAACAGGTAAACAGAGCAAAGCTTCAAACTCTTAGAATCCGGTATGAAAATCTTAAGATGCATAGTAATGAAAGCATAGCTAATTACTTCTTACGTATGGATGAGATTGTAAATTGTATGGGCGATTTGGGTGAAGAATTTAAGGAAGTTGTCTTAGTTGAAAAGGTTTTGAGATCCCTCTCTGCTAAATTTGATTCCAACGTGTTTGCCATAGAAGAAAAGGAGAATCTGCAGAAAATCACCATGTCATAGCTTCACGGAATCTTAACTGCTTTTGAGATGCGAAAAGAGGGACCATCAGAAGCCGCATTCTAAGCATCAGGATACATGTCAGAGGAAGAAGATGAGGTAAATTTTGTTAAGAATCTTGAACGGGGAACTGGACAATCCAAAGGTAAGCTAGCTTTCAAATGCTTTTCATGTGGTAGAGTTGGTCACTATGCTGCTAGATGCCCTCATAACAAAGGAAAGATGTCTGAAGAAGGTAATAGAAGCTATTATACCCATGATAAAAGTAATGACTCATTCAATGGTAGTGAATACATTAGAAGTCTCATGGCATATGATAAGAAGAATGCAGAAACTGAAGAAGTTACCAAATTAAACGAACAATTGGAGACAGTAACCAGGGTAAGTGAGAAATTGCAGGATATAGTAAAAGATCAGAGCCTAACAATTTAGAGTCTTGAATCAAAGATCTTCTCTCTAAAAGAAGATCTTGAAAAATCAAAGGAGCAGAACAGAGACGCTCTTGAACATGAAGTGATCGAATTGAAGCAACAAGTGGAAGAAGGAAGAAAAGCTGAAAAATACCTAAGGAAACAATATTTGGAAAAGGAAGAACAACATCAGGTTGAGGTAAATATCTTAAAAGGAAAATTAGAAGAAAAGGATAAATTGTTGCGATTTCAAGATAGTACTAAGATTTTGGATGACATTCTTGGTAGTCAAAGATCCCCTAGTATCAAAAGTTGTCTTGGCTTTTATGAATCTGTTGAAGGTGGATCTAGCTCACAAGGTGAGGCAAGAAACTCTAATGAGAAATCTAAAATGCACAATGAAGAGATGAGAAGAAAACCCCATCAACAGCCAAGGAAAGAAATTCTTCAAAGGAAATCGTTTACTCCTCCACTGAATAATGTTGAATGTTATGTATGTCATAATCTTGGACATGTTGCAGCCAGATGTAGAAGTAGAATGGTTCAAGACCATCACAAAAGATCATCACATCCCAGGTATTTCAGAGGATATTGCTTTCCCTGCAATGCATATGGACACAAAGCAATTGATTGCAATGGAAGGAACATGAAATATGTAAGATGTTATTCATGCAACAATCTCGGACATAAAGCAAGGGAATGCAGGAGCAAATTTCAAAGTTCAAAACAAGAGGACCATACATCATCACAGTTTCAGAAGACAGAATTAGAGATGGAAAGGTGTGACTTAACTTAGTTAGCTGACATAACAGACACAGGGGATACTGAATGTGAAGAAATTCAGCATTCCATCTTGCATACACTGATATAATGAAGATAAGTCGCGTATATATGTGAGTTACATGCTGCAGAGTCGCGTATATAGAGATCAGAAGAAAGGGTAGCAAAACAGACCCAAGAAATGGTTCGGTCATGATAAGAAATGGTTGGCACAGGCTCAAGGGGAGCATATATTTCAAATAATGCATTGTTGGCATTATGGTTAGGAGTTATTGATAAAGTCTATGAAGCTAAATGATACATCTTGTTGTTTGATCAAAGGAATGGGTATTGCAGGTTTAGATGCTGATGCTTATGGTGCAGATCATATATGATAAATGATAGTCATGGTTTTGAGTGAATTGCTGGTCTTAAAACTTGCATTTTCTGAGGCGAAGCATGGATGGATTGATACAACTTGGCATATACAAAGGGGAGCTCAATTAGAAACTTCAACATGTACTCATGGGGAGTATGGACAACAGAAGGTATACCAAGGAAGAGAATATCTTGGTCCGCCCTTTGCCCTTGATGTCAAAGGGGGAGAGTGACTTGGTGTGGTGGTTGCCATCAAGTCCAAAGGGGGAGATTGTTGGCATTATGATACAGGTGTTGTCCTTGATGGTAACTCACTCAGAGCTTTGATACAGGTGATGGATGGCAACTTAATCAGATGACAGATCAGAATGCAGCAGATATACGCAGCTTGGCCGTGATTAAAGTGCATATATACGCGGGTTAGCAGAGCAAAAGGTTCGTATACGTATACATGCAAGTTCATAGAAGGAAAAGCGTGTACATGGTTTTGGTCCATGGTATTTGGTCCATGGTATTTTGGTATTGGTCCATGGTATTTGGTTCGAAATGACGACCCCAGGTATTCGGTCCATGGTATTGTTTCTACATGTTTCTGGACCATGGTATTGAGAGAAGATCATTAGGCTAAAGGATGTGCAAGGAATGGATGTCTGACGAAGTGGGAAGATCTAGTATTGCTGGTTATCTGTTTGTGCTGCCTGGCTTGGGTTGGATATAATAGCGAAGGTATAAGTAATTATCTTTAGATCTATACGTGGGTTGTCTCTGGTGAAAGCGCGTATACACGCGGTTTTGATATAGTCAAGTAGCGTATGCATTATGAGATTTGGTGTTTCAGGTTGTTGTTGATTCTAGTGGTTGTTGCAGAGTTCTGGGCTTTGGTTTGCGTTCTGTGTTCTTGATGACAGGGTTTCAGTGATTCAGTATTGGGTGATTTAGAGATTTATGATACAAGTATAAGTTGATGATTGTATTGCAGCAGTGATTGTTTTGTACTTATGGATCCAGTCTAAAAATTGATGAAACGTGGTCCCTGAAGAAAAGGAGGTTGCAGCCTTCTGTAGGTCAGCACCTACGTACTAGCATATCTACTAGTACAAGAGCTAAGGGGGTAGTTGCTCCCTTCCAGAAGTAGCTGGAAAACAAGCGAGGGTTGTAGCCCTCTGCAAGTTGTAGCCTGCGTGCTGGTAAAGGACTGCACCAGTAGATTGTAAAAAAAGTTTCTTATTAAAAGAAGAAAGAGACAAATTGCAGCAGGTGGTTTTCACCCACATTGGGTTTCCACCTTATATCATGGTGTTCATGTGTGCTTCTTATGTGTGATGATATGTACTGGTTTACTACAGCTGTTTACTGTTAATGTGGTTAATAATGTTCTGATGCATTTACTGAAGATAAGCTAACTGAATCATAAGATTACTGCATGTACGCTGGTTGCATTTAACACAGTCACGTATATATGCGAATATACTAAACTGAAGCCACGTATATAAATCTGAGTATGAAAAATGAAAAGTAACTAATTTGATAATACTTATTCACCCCCCCCCCCTCTCAGTATTATTTCCAACAATTGGTATTAAAGCCGGTCCTTTTGAAGAAGCTTGATCTCTTGAAGGAAAAGATCCATCAAAATGGTTAATCCAGAAAGAGAGGCACACATCAGGCCACCAATATTTGATGGGAGCAACTTTACCCACTGGAAGATAAGAACCACAACATATCTACAATCGCTTGTAGCAGAAGTTTGGGGAATCGTAGAAGATCATATAATTTCCCATCAGCAATTCCTACAGATGCAGCCGAGAAAAAGCAATATGAGCTCAATGCCAAAGTTGTTACCGTCTTATTGGGAAGTTTGACACAATCAAAATTTATGAAGGTCATGCATTTCAAATCAGCTAAGGAAATGTGGGACAAAATCATTCTAAGCTACGAAGGAGATGAACAGGTAAAAAGAGCAAAGCTTCAAACTCTTAGAATCCGGTATGAAAATCTTAAGATGCATAGTAATGAAAGCATAGCTATTACTTCTTGCTTATGGTGAATTATAAATTGTATAGGATTTGGGTGAAGAATTTAGGAAGTGTCTTAGTTGAAAAGGTTTTAGATCCCTGTCTGCTAATTTGATTCGAAGTGTCTGCATAGAGAAAGGAGAATCTGCAGAAAATCCCCATGTCACAGCTTCACAGAATTTGAACTGCTTTGAGATGCGGAAAAGAGGACCATCAGAAGCGCATTCGAAGATCAGATACATGTTAGGGAAGAATATGTGGTAAATTTTGTCAAGAATCTTGAACGGGGAACTGGACGATTTTAATGTAAATCCTTTCAAATGCTTTTCGGTGGTAAGTTGGTCACTAGCTGCTAGATGCCCTCATAACAAAGGAAAGATGTCTGAAGAAGGTAATAGAAGCTATTATACCCATGTTAAAAGTAATGACTCATTCAATGGTAGTGAAGACATTAGAAGTCTCATGGCATATGATAAGAAGAATGTAGAAACTGAAGAAGCTACCAAATTAAACGAACAATTGGGACAGTAACGAGGGTAAGGGAGAAATTGCAAGATATAGTAAAAGATGAGAGCATAACAATTCAGAGTCTTGAATCAAAGATCTTCTCTCTAAAAGAAGATCTTGAAAAATCAAAGGAGCAGAACAGAGACGCTCTTGAACATGAAGTGATCGAATTGAAGTAACAAGTGGAAGAAGGAAGAAAAGCTAAAGAAGACCTAAGGAAACAGTGTCTGGAAAAGGAAGAACAACATTAGGTTGAGGTAAATATCTTAAAAGGAAAATTAGAAGAAAAGGTTAAATTGTTGCGATTTCAAGATAGTACTAAGATTTTGGATGACATTCTTGGTAGTCAAAGATCCCCTAGTATTAAAAATGGTCTTGGCTTTTATGAATCTGTTGAAGGTGAATCTAGCTCACAAGGTGAGACAAGAAACTCTAATGAGAAATCTGAAATGCACAATGAAGAGATGAGAAGAAAACCCCATCAACAGCCAAGGAAATAAATTCTTCAAAGGAAATCTTTTACTCCTCCACTGAATAATGTTGAATGCTATGTATGTCATAATCTTGGACATGTTGCAGCTAGATGTAGAAGTAGAATGGTTCAAGACCATCACAAAAGATCATCACATCCCAGGTATTTCAGAGGATATTGCTTTGTTTGCAATGCATATGGACACAAAGCAATTGATTGCAATAGAAGGAACATGAAATATGTAAGATGTTATTCATGCAAAAATCTTGGACATAAAGCAAGGGAATGCAGGAGCAAATTTCAAAGTTCAAAACAAAAGGACCATACATCATCATAGTTTCAGAAGACAAAATTAGAGACAAAAAGGTGTGACATAACTCAGTTAGCTGACATAATAGACACAGGGGATACTGAAAGTGAAGAAATTCAGTATTCCATCTTGCATACGCTGATATAATGAAGATAAGTCGCGTATATACGCGAGTTACAGGCTGCAGAGTCGCGTATATAGAGATCAGAAGAAAGGGCAGCAGAACAGACCGAAGAAATGGTTCGGTCATGATAAGAAATGGTTGGCACAGGCTCGGGGGGAGCATATATTTCAAATAATGCATTGTTGGCATTATGGTTAGGAGTTATTGATAAAGTCTATGAAGCTAAATGATACATCTTGCTATTTGATCAAAGGAATGGTATTGTAGGTTTAGATGTTCATGCTTATGGTGCAGATCATATATGATGAATGATAGTCATGGTTTTGAATGAATTGCTAGTCTTAAAACTTGCATTTTCTCAGGGGGAGCATGGATGGATTGATACAACTTAACATATACAAAGGGGAGATCAATCAGAAACTTCAACATGTACTCAGGGGGAGTATGGACAGCAGAAGGTATACCAAGGAAGAGAATATCTTGGTCTGCCCTTTGCCCTTGATGTCAAAGGGGGAGAGTGACTTGGTGTGGTGGTTGCCATCAAGTCCAAAGGGGGAGATTATTGGCATTATGATACAGGTGTTGTCCTTGATGGCAACTCACTCAGAGGTTTGATACAGGTGATGGCAACTTAATCAGATTACAGATCAGAATGCAACAGGTATACACAGGTTGACCGTGATGAAAGTGCGTATATACGCGGGTTAGTAGAGCAAAAGGTGCATATATGTATACACGCAGGTTCACAGAAGGAAAAGCGCGTACATGGTTTTGGTCTGTGGTATTTGGTCCATGGTATTTTGGTATTGGTCCATGGTATTTGGTTCGAAATGACGACCCCAGGTATTGGGTCCATGGTATTGTTTCTACATGGTTTTGGACCATGGTATTGAGAGAAGCCTAACCTATATAAGGAGAAGATCATTAGGCTAAAGGATGTGCAAGGAATGGATGTCTGATGAAGTGCGAAGATCTAGTATTACTGGTTATCTGTTTGTGCTACTTGGCTTGGGTTGGATATAACAGTGAAGGTATAAGTAATTATCTTTAGATCTGTACGGGGGTTGTCTCTGGTGAAAGCGCGTATACACGCGGTTTTGATATAGTCAAGTAGCGTATGCATTATGAGATTTGGTGTTTCACGTTGTTGTTGATTCTAGTGGTTGTTGCAGAGTTCCGGGCTCTGGTTTGCGTTCTATGTTCTTGATGACAGGGTTTCAGTGATTCAGTATTGGGTGATTTAGAGATTTATGATACAAGTATAAGTTGATGATTGTATTGCAGCAGTGATTGTTTTGTACTTATGGATCCAGTTTGAAAATTGATGAAACGTGGTCCTTGAAGAAAATGAGGTTGTAGCCTTCTGTAGGTCAGCACCTACGTACTAGTATATTTGCTAGTACAAGAGCTAAGGGGGTAGTAGCTCCCTTCCAGAAGTAGCTGGAAAACAAGAGAGGGTTGTAGCCCTCTGCAGGTTGTAGCCTGCGTGCTGGTAAAGGACTGAACCAATACATTGTAAAAGAAGTTTCTTATTAAAAGAAGAAAGAGACAAATTGCAGCAGGTGGTTTTCACCCACATTGGGTTTCCACCTTATATCATGGTGTTCATGTGTGCTTCTTATGTGTGATGATTTGTACTATTTTACTACACCTGTTTACTGTTAATGTGGTTAATAATGTTATGACGCATTTACTGAAGATAAGCTAACTGAATCATAAGATTACTGCATGTACGCTGGTTGAATTTAACACAATCGCGTATATACGCGAATATACTGAACTGAACCTGCGTATATAAATTTGAGTATGAAAAATGAAAAGTAACTGATTCACCCCCCCCCGCCCCCTCAGTATTATTTCCAACAGCTTGAACGAGGCCCAGCTGACATTCACTAATATTTATTTATTAGTGACTGAACTAGGAAATTCGTCATCCAACACCTGACAAAATCATTGTCATGTGTCCTGAACCAACTCCATTCTTCTCCTTGCCTGGTTGGAAGGAAGCAACTACAATTGGTTTAGCGATCATAACTTTTGGATGGTATGGGAGGAAAATGCATGCAACACATAGACAAAATTCTTCCCAATAGATGGACAATTAGAAAGGAAAAAAGGAAGTATAATGGCCTTTGTTTACTTCCAAAAGTCAAAAGCGAGATTCTAACTCAAAACAGAACTTGGATTCTTTCTTTATTGCTTTCTCTAGTGGCTTTCCTCATATAAAAGGATCTTCAACCTACCGAGGGGAGGTTGGGACAAGGAAAGGATGCTTGTTGCAATGCCAATAAATCAAAGCCACTCCAGTATGCACCAACAGTCAATGGGCCTCCCCCCCCATTGTAGGGGTGATCTTGGTTTTGTTGCATCTTTCTTGAAAGGCAGACAAGAAAGAAGGGGCTTTGTACTTGATCAATCACATTGTCCATTCTTTTTTCCTTTGTCATGCTTTGTGAGGAAGGTTTTCCAATTTACTAGAGATTCCATGCGCGCCTCATTCAAGGGAGGCCCTTGCATGAGGCCCATGTTGGAATTATTGGTTTTGATTTCTTTTTATTTTGGTGAGATTAGTTGGCTGCATTTTTGTTTTTATAAAGATTCATTTCATTTTCAATTTCTATTAAAATTCCTGTGATTGATAGGCCTGCTGCAGTTAGAAGTTGAACCTTCATAGTTTGTTACTCAATATTTTTTGTTTTTGGCAGAGAATGCATGTTTATTTCATTTGTTAAATATTGATTCTGATGGGTCAGGTTTCGATCATTGAATTACCATAAAACCTAGGCTCCTCCTCTGACATGTCTTGTGATAATTTCACGAGATTGATTCTTGTACTCTCGTTGAGTATTTTCATTAGTGTTAGATTCATCATGAAAAAGAAAGGACTAAGGAAGGCAAGATCTGTTGGAGTCAGAGCATGTATGTATCTTCCAAATGCTTTGAGATCTTCCCATCAAGATAGTTCACTTTTACATTTTGCATGTTCTAAATTTGATTTGTTTGTTCTAACAAATAATACAATCTCCTTGCATCAGGGCTTGATATTCTAAATCCATATAGTTTCTAGCTTTTCTCTAGTTGATTCTAGCACTATGTTATCAATACTTCATGTGATGAATTATAATATTCACAACCTAATTTTTTTATAAACCAAATTAAAAATTGTGGCATTTTAGTAACCTATATTGTTGTGTAATTTTGTGCACATATATCCCTATGTCTGATTGATTTACTTGATCGTTCCTTTGTTATAGGCCTATAATCATTACATTTTATGCACCTTCACTTTGGTCCTAAAATGTTCCCATGGTTAATATGTTGGCTAATATCTTCTATGCTATTGTCACATTTATTATGTACTATTGCCATTATCTTCTTTAATTGATCTTGTGCACATTCTTTGATAGGTATTGTGACTTTATCACTAAACTTAGGTTTACAATATATAATGACAATTTTGTTTCTTGTTTGGGTTCATATGCTACTATTTCCCTAAGGCTGTTTTTTATTTTGGGGATAGATTTTGAAATGATATGTTGTTTCTAACTAATCATGAAGAGAACATTTATAATAACCTACTTTAACCTAAATTGTGAATATGTGAAGTTATTTTGGTCATGCACTGCAACTTTTGAACTTGCTTAGAGTTTCCATTGGTTGTTGCCCTCTATTATGATAGTTTCATTCATCTATTTTAATTATTATTTAATGGATATTTAGTTAACATTCACTTTCTTTGCAAATTTATGTAATTTCTAACTTTTTCCCATGTGTAAATTATTTCCTCTTTAAGTCAAGGAAAACAATCGTTTTTGTCAATTCCATTATACACATGCTAAGAAATCCTTGTCTCTAGGTCATGACTTCTGCTATTGATAAATGATTTTCTAATTATAGTTAACTATTTTGCTAAACCTTCTATGTTTAAGCATGCATGGTCCATAAATTTGGCTTTTCTTTTTATCAAGGTGTGAATCCTTGAATTTGTGTATGGGTAAATGTTTTTCGCAACTAAGCACTCAAATTCTTGTTTCTGGATATTCAAAATTACGATTTCCATTTTGGTTGGTGTCATCAAGGAGATCCCATTTAGCATTGGTCTTGTGCCTTTTATGCTTGTTTGGATATTAGCTAAGTTTTTTGGTAAAAAAAGTCTCTTGCTAAACTTCGTTAATATCATGCTCATTCTCAAGTTGCAAGATTAAAGTAGATCTCTGGTTTGCTTAGTTAAAATTCCCTTTAGTTTTATTTTTTAACGTTGCATTTCCTTCATTTTTCTGCCATTCACATTCCATATGTAATCAAGGTTGATGCTATTTATAGTGCTACATGCAACCCTCATTTTGCTGCCATTTACATTCCATATGTAATGAGGGTTGATGCTATTTATAGTGCTTCATGCAACCTTCATTTTTCCACCATTTACATTCCATATGTAATCAAGGTTGATGCTATTTATTTTGCTACTAGCTACATGCATGGTCAGCAAAAATTTTTTGGAACCTTTTTTTTTTCAGAATTCAATTTGTTTGTCCTAGTTTATAGTTTTTGGAATGTACTTGTTGCGCGAAGAGCCAAATTCTACAACTTAGTATGACCTCGATGTGTATGTCACAGCTTCAAAAAAAATAAAGTTAGTTTTTACTAGTTAGTTTATTCTACAACCTAGTATGACCTCGATATGTATGTCAAGTCCTCAAAAAATAAAAGTTAGTTTTTACTAATGTTGAGCAAAACATTAGCTTGAATCTTGAATTATATATAACTTTTTAATCATATTAATGGACTAAGATTAATTATTAAAATATAACTATGTATTATTATATATAATTTGAATGTATAATAAATTAACTCATGCATTTAATAGTTCCTTTATCATATATGTGAATTTGAATGGATCATATATTTACCTTTAACAAAAAAAATTACGACATTAAAATTCTCAATTTGGTAAAATATTAAATGTCTTTACTCTCATTTACTAAAGCTAATAACATCTCTTAAATCAAAGGAAAAAGGTTAATTCAACTAAAAGAATTGAAAATCATGCACCAAAATCTAATAATATTTCTTTTGATTAAATATTTTTAAAATGAATTTTAAAGGGGAAAACCATATCCTATGGATATATTAAAGTCTTAATCTTTTGAAAATATTAATTTGATGTAGTTTTTTTCTTATGTGATTATTGCCCAAAAGTTTTTTCGTAATTGAGAGTATATAATTTTTGTTTATCATGCCTTAAAATTTATTATTAAATATAATATTACTATTATTGAATTTAATTAACTGTGGATTAATTACATATAAATTCTTACATATGATAGTTTAATGGTTATTTAGGCCTTATAATATATATTAATATATCATGATATATATATATATAGTATATAGAGGTGATTAGATATAGATATAGATATAGATATATATCGAGGGAGCAACAAAGACATAAAGTGATAGAGGGAGCGGCAAGGGAGGTATGGAGATAAAATGAAGAAGAAAGACATAGAGAGAGAAGAGTGGAGAGAGAGAGGGGTGACAAGGGAGAGATGGAAAGAGAATGCATATATTTTTGGGTCAGATAGAGATACAAAGAAGAAGATATGAAAGGAAGGGGGAAGAGAAGGAGAGAGGAAGGGAGATAGTGATAGGGTTGGAGGGTGAAGAGAGAGAAGGAGGGGGGAGAGAGAAAGATGGGGGAGAGAGACAAAGGGAGGTGAGAGAGAAATGAAAAGAGAGGAAGGAAGAGAGAGAGAGAAGGAGAGAGGTAGGGAGCGAGAGATGGTGTTGGAGGGAAAGAGAGGAGGAGGTTAGAAGAAATGCATAGAGAGAGATGGAGTTGGAGGGAAAGAGAGAAGGAAATAAGATGTGACGCTATGGGATATTGTTCATGTGGGAATTGCTACAATGGAGAGACTAGGATGTTGATGAAAGAATAAAGAAGCGGATTTCCCTTGACAGTGAAATAGCCTCACAGATTTACGAAGCCCCAAAGATTCATAAAGCAGATTCCCTGCTCAAGCCTATTGTGAACACTATTGAGGCACCCACATATGAATTAGCAAAATATGTTTCTAGCAAACTTGAACCTATGGTTTGTAAGACCAATTCTTACATTAAAGACTGCATTAATCATTATATAGAACATATAAATAAAGAAAACTTAGATCCCGAGGATAATATTGTTAGTTTTGATGTGGTCCAGTTCTTCATGAAGATTTTGTTTGATGAAGCTGCCCAGGTGGTAGAAAGAGTCATGGACCCCAAGTCTGCAAAGCTTGCTAAAATATGTCTCTATTCTACTTTCTTCACTTTTCAAGGTGAACTGTTTGATCAAACATCGAGAGTTGCTATGAGATTTCGTTCATATGGGAATTGTTACATTGAAAAGACTAAGAGATTGACGAAAGAATGAAGAAACGTATTTCCCCTGACAGTGAAAGGGTCCCACAGATTTATAGAGCCCCAAAAAATCATAAAGCAGGTGTCCCCCTTAGGCCTACTGTCAACATTATTGGGGCACCCACATATGAATTAATAAAATATGTTGATAGAAAACTTGAACCTATGGTTGGTAAGAACAATTATTACATTAAAGAATTCAATACTTGTATAGAACTTATAAATAAAGAAAAATTAGATATTGGGGATAAGATTGTTAGTTTTGATGTGGTCTAGCTCTACACGAATATTCTGTTAGACGAAGTTGTCTGGTTCTAACAGAAGTCATAGAACCCCAGAATGTGAAGCTTGCTAAAATATGTCTTTGTTCTACTCTATAAACCTTTCAAGGTGAACTCTTTGAGTAGACATCGACAATTGCTATGGGATCTTGTTCGTGTGGGAATTGTTACATTGGAGAGACGGGAGGTCCTTTAAAATAAGGTTCAAAGATCATGGTGCTGGTGTCAAAAATAGTAGAACTAGGTCTTTTGTGCTTATAGAACACTCAACCAAGACATGTCACCACATATTCCTTGAAGACTAAAATAAAAGCTAAAGAGAAGTATCAATACAAACAAAAATTCCGGGAAGCTCTCAAATTATAAAGCATCCTCAAAATGTGAATAGAGATGGTGGTCTGGAAGTAAGTAGAATTTCTATTCTTGCACTTAATCAAAACACGAGAACTATCAACCATAACTAAACATAACATAATTTCACCTATTCCCTTTCATATCCATTTTCCTAATTTTCATGCTTCTCATATTCATCTTCCCCTTGTAAATCTCTTCCTCCCCTCCCTTCCCACATCCTTCCATTCCTCCTTTTAAAGAAAAAGTCCCAACTTATAATAAGAACAATTCATCCCCATAATTATAATATACTAATATTTTATTTCAATATTAAGTTAATATTTCTTTAATAATAACTATTAACTTTATTCCTTAATATAATAATAGCATTTATCAATAATTATTAATCCTTATCTCCTCATTTATTACCCTTTAAATTATATCATTTTATTAATATTTATATTCCATCCTTACTTTAATAGTTATTATTAATAGAGGCTTAAGTTAATATAATGTTTATTAATCGAGTTAATAATATAATTTTATATTATTAACTAAACTTGATTATTAGTAGTAATTACTACCAATAGCAGGGATAATTAATTCTCATAATAATAATATAATCTTATCTTTATTAATTCACTATTATCCTAGATATAAGATTTGTTAATAATTATTATTATAGTTAAATATATCTATTTCTAATTATTTCCTTAACTTGTATTTTTTTCCTTTTTCCCATTTAATTAATAAATTAGAGTTTTTTGGTTGGCCATTTCTCTCTTGTCATCCTTCCTTTCCCTATTTATTCTTTTTTTCCTTTCTCTTCTTTGTGGATTTATCCTAATGATCAGTATTGTTGTGGACTTGAAATGTCAACATAAAAATGACTACTATGGTTAATATTCCAAATAATCATTCTCAAGATTCTCACCACAAAAATCCTCAATCACTCATTAATAATATAATTTATTGATATTGTATCTTAAATATAGGATATATTATTAATAATATTATGTAATAATTCATATTATTGATACTTTAATAATTGTATATTTATCATTAATTTAATATTAATAAGATATATGTGCTGGTATATGACTATAGCTCCATTTTCACAAACTTATTGACATATAAAAGATGGCAAATGTTACCTATTGTATATCAACCACATTTACTAATGTGGTCATGCTAGTTTAACTGATTTGGAATTTTGCATATTGGTAATGAGTCTCTTGGCATACACATGGTTAATGGGTAAAATGGAATTTTAAGGTTTAATTTAACTTTTTGGAACTATATGAACAATATCAATAAATCTTAGCATTAGCTTTACTGTAAGGTTTTTGCACATAAAAGTGAGATGTGGATGCCATTAATAATTTATTTATTAAAACTACATGAACAACATTTAAAAACTTCAGCATTAGCCATAGCATAAGTTCTTTTGGCAAACTCTTTGGTATCTAAGAGAAATGTGGGTGCCATTACAATTAACTGGGGATCATTGATGGATCTCATCTCCTTAAACATAGTTGGGAGGGAAACAAGACCCTATGCATCATGGATGGATGATATAGGGGCATCAACAACAAGCTTATGCGAAAGAAATAATGATAGCATAAAATGATGAAAAATATGAAAAGGGGAAAACATTTACAAGTAAAATTTATTTGCAACACAAAGATAGTTGATAAACCATGTACGAGAAAGAATTTCCTAAAGAACTGATCGATAGAACAACTAGAAACCCATGTATTTTGGTGGGGGGTAATTGTCTTATGTGGACATGAACAACATGTGTGTTTGAAGGAATAAGGTGAAATCATGGAGGACATGAGAAGAGGACCATCAATCCAAAACGATAGAAGATGCGAACACTAAGAAGATGATAACATAAGATATTTTGACCAATTCTTCGACATCTAAGTGAAATGTGGGTGTCATTACAATGAAACGGGGTTCATGGATGGATCTCATGTCCCTAATCATAGTTGGGAGGGACACAAGACCCTAGGCATCATGATGGATGATATAAGGGCATCGAAAATAGGCTTATAGGTAAAATTTATTTGCAACAAAAATATAGTTGATGAACCATGTACAGGAAAAAGGTTCTTAGAGAACTAACAAATACAACAACCAGAAAACCATGTATTTTGGTGAGTGGGGTTTGTTTTATGTTTTATATGGAATTCAACAACATGTGTCTTTGAAGGAACAAGGTGAAAGCATGGAGGACGCGAGAAGAATACCATAAATCCAAAAACAAAGAAGATGTGAACACTAAGAAAAAAGTTTAAGGATCAAGTAACAAAAACGAAATTTCAAATAATTGTTAAAGAGGGAGTGGAAGAGAATAATTCATATTTGTATTCTTTAATGAATTATATGATGTAAAAATATGATAATGTAAATTAAATCTAGAAATATACATGTCAATGAAAGGTGAATAAATGAGAGATAATAGGAATGAAGACTGTTGAGAAATCATGGAGAGATTCATGTAGATAAGATAGAGGATTTGGTAACTTGATTTCCTACTATATTTTAGGAGATGCTTAAAGATTTGATGACTGAGTTTGTCTATGGTTGTTATAGTTCCCTTATAAAATATAAGGAAAACATTTGTAATCTTCCTAACATTACTATGAGATTGTATATGTGTATTAATACATATTTTCACGTATGTGAGAATTACAGTGTTAAATTTCTATTTCCTTCTTTTGTTTGTAAGTTTAAATGTATATTTTCTATTGTAGTTTACGAATTTAAATGGTACAGATTCTTTTGAACTCATGTATGTGGATCAAAGATTGCAGCTTAGGCACTTGCAGGAATTCATGTTCATAAATACATGTAATTAGAATTGTAAATGTGAGGTTTATGGCTTTACTGGAATAACTGGTATCATTAATAGCCTACTGGCTATTTGCCTCACATCAAATTGTATCGAAGCACACGTTTATTCTCTTTGGGGTTGAGGGTGTCACCTTGACATTGGATGTAATCGTTGGTGTGGATTGCGTGTTGTAGGAGGATTGAATCAACATCTGTAGCATTATTCGTGAGGAGTTGTGAGTCTATCTATGTGAAACCATTGAGAGAGAATTGAATCTCTCATGTCATGTGCTTATGTGTGGGAATTTCTCATAAGAACAATGAGACCAGAGTTTAAAAAATTGTATTATTATATTTCTTCTATTTTTGAGTGGTGGCTTACCATCGTGTTACATCATTGGTGTTGTGTTTGAGTAAAAAACAACCAACCATATCTCTTTCATTGCACCTAGAGTAGAGAAATAATACTTATGTATTAGTAAAGGTGAGTCTCTATGAATTTTCTAGAATGGTCTCTCCATACAAACCATTTCCATCAAATCATTCAAATCATTGACCAATTGGGGAAAGATCGTAGTTGAAATCTATTTGAATGGGCACACATTTGAAGGCATGGTTTGAAGTTAAAGCTTCATCATCTAGTATTTTGAATGCAGGTCATCCTCATGGTAACTTAAAAGCAAGATATAATTACTTTCATTTATTCCAGGCATTGAATGTATGAATTTCACATTGAAGGTGATAATAATGATATATTATTTTTTTCAAACTTCAATTTATGATAGCAAGAAAAAATGAGTGGTATGGGAAATGAATGTAATTGATTTCCTTTTGTACATTATTTCAATTTAATTATGAAATTTCTATGTGAAAGTGCCACGTGTGGTGCTCTGTAATGGTGAGAGCTATGTCTAAAAGTGTGATATTGTTGCCCTCAACTAGAATGACCTTAGATCCATCTAACACTAGATCTATCATGCATCAAGAGAGGTAAAATCACTCGAGGTGAAAACCTTTACTCAAGTTATATACACCAAAAAAGAAGGTTTTCACCTTGATGGATTTGATACCTCTCGATGCATGATAGATCTAGTGTTAGATGGATCTAAGATGGTTTTAATGAAATAATAGTGCACATGGAAATGTCCTGCAAGAGTAGGTGGCTATACGTACCTATATGAGCCACTTTGGTGGGATGGCATGATTACTAGTAAGTGCATAATTTTTTTCTTTATTCTCACACTTTTCCTATGCTTTTGTTTGTGTAATTGAAGTCTGGCTATGAATAATTTCTTTATTGCATGCCCACATAGTGGTTTTGTGTTTGAGAAATCAATTCTTGTTCTATTTTTCAGTGGACTAAAAAAATCTTATCTATCTTAATTATAAAATTCTCAAAATTGTTGAGTTATATGATTTGAGAATATGTGTATTAGTTTTTTATTTATTTCACAAGTAGTGTAATGATCTTTCCTTGCAAAACCTAGAAACCTCAATATCTCAAACCTAACATAGTTTGCCAATTGCATTACTATGTTTTGAGATCCTACTACACTTTTGAGTATATTTCCATCTTGGTATGGACACCTCATTTTTCTCACATGAAAACAAGAATATTATTCTTGTTTGATCTGAAAGGGATTTTATTGTATAATATCTAAGTTGTTTCGCTCCATATGCAATGATTATTGTGGAATCTCATACCTTATTTTGGTGTGTTGATGCACATAGTTCACTAACCACTTTATGTTTTCATTTTTAATTTATGTTTTCAAGCACCTTAAACATGATATGTACTTGCAGAAGTTTATTTATATTTGACAGAGAATAAGTAGACAAACTAATTGGCTTGATGTGGTCAATTATAAAAGTGATTGTTGGAGACGCTATTGATTTTGCAGTGTATGTGCTTGCTCTAGCTATCTTTGTCACCCCCTTAAGTGCACTCAACATTATTGTTAGGTATGCATGAATAATTATCATTAATATATGTTTATTATTTTGGTCATGGGTAAAATAGTAAAGCAAGAAAAATTGAAACTCAAAGGATACAACTTAGAATGACTAACTTTTTTCATACTTGTGTAGTGAAATACTTGCACATATTATACTGAAGGAGAAGCTACACATATTTGGTATTCAATATTGTGTTCTTTGTGTTGTTGTCTTAGCAAAAAGTTTCATACATGCCCATAAGGAATGGGATATTGAGTCTATGAAGGAAGTGTGTAACCTTACCAAGTAACATATCTGCTTTTAGGGTTATGCTTCTACTTCATTCTATAAGTGTATGCGACCCCATTTAAGAATATTGATTATTAATTTTATTTTTTTTGAAATTATACCCAAGACTTATTTTTTCCCTCATTCAAGGACATGACACATGACCTTGAATTTTTATTCTTTGTCGTGATATATATCTTGAAATTTCATATTATGCAAACAACTTTCTTGTTATATGCGACATTGGTTGTATCAACAACTTTAGTTCTCATTTTTCATTTTGTTCCATATTATGATTCCACTCATTTTATGGTATACATTGGTGTTTTATTCTTATAGGATCTCTCTCAGTATGTCTTGATAACTATTTTTGAAAGTTGCAAATAGGTTGTTTGTAATTTCGTTTTGTGTATGTCTTAGGAATTTATAATCCATAATTTTTTTGCTTATATCATAAGGAGTTTGTATTTTGTTTCTTCTTATGCCTATTTTATTTTGGCAAGTCATGAGTTTTAAGGCACTATAAATTGCTTTCAAACTTACATTTTAGGGAAAGAATGAACTTATCTACCCACATACATGAGCTTGTTCCCTAGTTGTCATCACTTGTGTTATCACACAAAATAATTATTTAAATAACGTTGTTAATTCTACCATGAATATTTTGATCCATGTAGTTATATGTTTCCTTTCCTAAAATACATTTCATGAATTCAATGGCATAATGGACCAAAACTTATAATCCTTGAAATAATGCACGTGGTCTTTAAGTATAAAAATTCTAAGAACAATGTGTTAAGGGTGAGTGTTAATGTTTTTTGTTTTGGTTGGGGGAAGTGGGAAAAGCAGTTTTAAATGCAATATTGCATGCATTTTACACTTCTAATGTATTTATTTGACATAAAAATGCTTTATTGGTATTCATAATATTGGTTCTTTCTACAACACGCTATATTTATGGTGATCATGCATAGATTTCTAGCTTATTTTATGAAATAAAGAAGTAACTGTTTTAGTTTATATTTCAACCTAGAATCTAAATATGTGGTGTTTTATACCTGACTGACTTAGGGATGTGGATGCTTACTAATGTAAAAGTTCTCAAGCTCAATTCCATTGTATAGGAAGTGACACATGTACAATGGAATCATGTTCTTAATGAAAACAAGGACAATAAATTGAGTGCTTGCACCACATGATTTGCCATGAATATTGGATTGAATTCTCTCCCCTTCTATGGTTTTGTGGCTTTGGAGTAGAATTACAACAACATATTACTTCCACCATGCATGGAATTTTATTACACATCTATAATATGGATTCTATACTTCTGAAAAAGATAAATTCTGACAGATCATGTTTTCCTCCTTTGAACTCTTCAGATATGTTCTTCTACATCTTATGAGGGATAAGAGTGACAAAATTTGTTTGGTATGATACTCATTTCCAATAATTCTAAAGACCTTTTAAAATAACACTTTTGAATAGCGGAAAATGTGATAGATCAATTTTTTCCCTGTTTTAACTCTTCACAGCTTTTCTCCTTCATCTTGTCATGGATGAGATTGAAAAAAGTTATTTGGTTTGATACATATTTTTAGTAATTTTAAATACCTTTGGAACATCCAAGTTCTAATGTTCTAGACAATTTAGCATGAAATTGATAATAAGCCTAAGGTAGACATTAGGGAACTATGTTATGATTTTATAGATTGTTAAACCTTAAAACTTTCAAGCACATTTAAGCTTAGATATCTATTTCATAAATTTTAGCCATGTATTTAAATAGGGATTGGAAGGTTTATAGTAGTTGTAAAGATGAATTACTAGGGATTGTATATATTTCTTGTGGGATCTCCAAATGCATGGCATACATGAGTTTATGTGGTCAAAGTCTATTTAAACATTGTAGGCTAGTAGTTTTTTGTTGCAACATTCCCTTTCATTCTTGAAATGTGCAATTGTTTTAACTTTACACATTTTGTAATGGCTTTTTTTCACAATTCAATGACATTATCAATGTGATTTTCTCATCAACACCTTTAGTTGCTCACATCGTAGCAAATTTTTTGGATAATTCTCTACATATGGGAGAGATTTCAACAAGGAAAGACAAAGGATATCATTGGTGGGATAAGTTTTGTTCATTCAAAAATGATTGTAGAAGTGAAGAGTTTTATGCTCTCCCTTTCTACTTAACCAAGTTTTTCCCATGTTTATGAGGATGAAACTCTATTGTATAGGCGGGGTCTCTAATTTATCAATAGCCTTTGTTCATTTGGAGAATATTTGTGTATTCATTGGGTTAGAATGTATTCAATTCAAAAAGAGACAACTTCACATTGTGAAGTATAAGATGTCTATATTTTATCTCTAGCACTTTGAGAGGGAACTGCTTCCACAAATGATCTCAAATGGATACCTTTGTGTGGTGTCTAATAATTTTCAAAGCACTTTAGAATCAAAACTCTTAGAAGAAGCAAAATGAGAACTATGAAAAGGAAAAGTATATTTCAGACTCTCGGAGTAGTCTATATGCTATCTTGACTCCAAATTAAAAGAGGCACATTTTGCATAGAGTAATTTATTTCTTTAAGTACTTTTAAAGATGCCACAAAATGCTTTTTTATTGGTACTTCAATTTTTCAATGAGCATTTATCTATAACTTGAGAGTCATATGGATAGTAATGATATATTAAGCCCTCTTGTAGAGGCATTAATGGGAGACACCAATACCATTTCTTTATGATATGCTCCACACATTATGAGTGAATTATTAATTATTCATAGCAGATGATTAAAATATAATGTTTTGGTAAATGTTGTTTTCCTTTGACATAAAGACTTCAACTCTATTTACAAGGAAATTGAGGCTTACCATTAACTTTAGCTTCATGCGTTTCTTCCAAAATGAGTGCATGAAAATTATTGCAGCAAAGATAAAATGACATTGGAAAAGTGACGAAAAGATACCATAACTTTTCAGATGGATTTCCATGCAATGTATAAATATTTATTTTGGTTATTACCATAAGCTTCATGAGTCTCTTCCAAAATGAGTGCATGGAAATTTTTGCAGCAAAAAAGAAACGAAATTGGAAAAGTAATGAAAATATACTACAGCTTTTGAGATGGCATTCCATGCAATGTAACAAAGATTTCTTTTAGTCATTTCCATATATTCTTTTGTACTTTTAATTATGTTCTGCCTATTATGGATTTTGTTTATGAATTTTATGCTTACACATCATGATTTGATATTATTATTTTAAATTTCATCTCAGGTATATACTTTTCAATTTTTCATGACACAATCATTTGTAGTTTTCCCAGGGTAGCCTTCACACATGTTTCTACCAATATGACAGGGGCAACTAGAGTTGCAATATCATCCCATGCTATTAACTTTATCTTATAACATAACAAAAAAGTAAAATTTTTAACATCCATTGCATCTACCTTGTTTTTAAAAAAAGTTTTACACATTCTTGGATTGAATGTTTTCTTTGGAGTTTGTACAATGGTCCTGGATGCATTTTCATGTATAAAACAACTCAAAAACACCCAATTAAAAATATCACCAGTACATCATTGGTGGTTTTTATTCTAAGTTGTGAGAATCACGAGGTTTAAATAGAAGCCCTATGTTATTAAGACATCACTTTATAGAATTGGTTAGGATGTAGTATGGAACTTTTGTTCATTTTCCAAACATTATGGTTGTGCACCTTAATATCATAGCTTGAATGGTAAAATCCCATTTACCCAAATTACTTGTAATAACCCAGGTTAAAAATTCATCTAAAAAATATATAAGACCAAGATAATGGGGGACATATTTGAAGTTGAATGTTGGGAAGAACATCCTAGTGGGTGTTCATTATAGTAATGATGGCTAAGAAAATTGGCAAAGGAAATGACAAAGGCTTTGAAAAGGCAAGAAGCATTAATTGGAATTTTATTTACGAAAGTAATGGAAATTAGGAGAAAATGAAGGTGAAATGTCACATGTTGCATGCGAGGAGGAAAACAAAGGCCTCATTATTAAAAATCCTTATGAGGATAAGTGGGTAGGATTTCTACCAGTTCCACTTTGGATTTCTCTCTCTATTATATCCCTGACATCTTGGACACTTAGAGTTTTCCTGGAGCACTTTTGCATTGGATCAAGAAAGGAAAAAAAGGAAAGCGAAAGGAGGGAGAAATCAAGTAAGAGTAGGATAAAGAAGCTACAACATGGTAATTTCCTTACTAGATTTGGCATGCATGGTATTGCATGTGATTCTTGGTTGTCATGGCATTGGTTTTGTCAGGTGTGACAGTGTTTTCAACCTAGCCTTGCCATGGTGTGATGGGGTTCTCATGTTTTGGTTGAGTTGGATTATCGGATGGATTCAAACCTGAGTGAGGTGGATCTCTAAAAGAAAGAACACATGGCCTAGTGATCCCTGAACTTCACTGTGGATTACGGTAAAGCCAGTGGCCTAGTGACCCTTGAACCGAACTATGGGTTGGGGTAAAGCCAAGTATTGTGTTCCACAATGGGCCGAGGAATCCTTGACCAGTTATTGGCGGGATATATGGTAAATCCTAGGGGTAGTCTCCCTTGATTAGGCCTAGGAATCCTTGCTCGTGAATGGTAGAATGTATGGTAAAGCCTAGAGGGTGGAGTCTCATTTAGGGCCTAGTGCTCTAGTGTATATTGTGGTAAATCCGAGAGACTAGTGTCTTTGTTATAGTGATCCCTAGATTAGACTAGGGATTGTGGTAAATCCTAGAGACTAGGATATGGGAAAATTCCTCACATTGTAGGTGGATAAATCTGGTTGTATCCATTCTTGTTTTGTCCTAGTGATCCGGTGGGGATTGTGGTAAAGTATGGAATTGTATGTTTATGGTTTATAACCTAGTGATCTGGTGTGGATTGTAGTAAAGCCTAGTTCTATTAATGAGGGTGAGGTGGTGTAGCCTTGAGAAGCCCTAGTTGAGTTTGGTTTTAAGTCCCACATTCATGCTTGGAATATGGGAAGGGGGTGATTGGATGAAAGAAAGATTTGGTTTAGCCAATCTATGGTCAGGTGGTTCGTGGAAGTCCCAAACCTCGTTTTCATTTGCATCATCAATATGAGGTTATTTCTCCTTGTTATTTCATGAATATTATACTAATTTATATGTGGATTATATGGATTTTGTTTCCTTGGTATTTTTGTTGTTATTATGTTGGTTATAAACATTTATCATGACGGTGGCTATGTATGGCTCTCATCATATTTTTACTTGTAAATGAATGAACAATATATCTATGGCCTAATAGATGAAATTGCAGCTAGTCTGTTGAGAGATCAATGCTTCTTAGTGATTCTCATATAAGTATGAGATGCCTATGCCGAGTTCTATTGTTAAGGCTTGTAGATTTCATATTTCTGACATGTTTGATGAAATGCCTGTCATGGCTAGTGGGGGTTCAGTCTACTCCGTGTTGATATTTTTGCAAATGCATCTTTGTTCCGCTGTGAAATTTCCTTTGTCAACCTGTCATTGAGTTCAGGGTAGTGAACTGGGCTCTAGGACTAAAAAGGTTGCACAAATCCCAATGTCATAGGCATGCGACTAAGGAGAAAAGTACCTAAATGCACCCATACCTTGTAGTGGGAGTGACTGGAGCATCCCAAACACACCTTTGTCCATATCGACAGAGTGTCCAAGGGTTTGACGGTCTAAAAAGTCAGTGGGACCCAAGGAATGGTCATGGGGATGTTTGGGAAGACATTTGGGAGTCTTGTAACAGTTATACAAGGTATGTTTTGTGGGTTTCTATTGATTCCACTTCCTTAATTTCACCTACAAGGTTGAATCCCATTATAATGGCCTCTCGTTGTATATTTACCCTAGTTGGTTGGTTAATTGGGTATATGTTGGATGAGGGTGTCATAGAGTGGTATCAGAGTGGGTTGCGCTCTCTTTGGGTCATATCTGATACTAGAGAGTGGTGTGAGAGAGAGTTCCATTCTCTTTTTGGAATGTGTTGTTTTTTTCTTCTTTGGGTGTTATCTGATACCATTGAGTGGTATAAGAGCGGGTTTCATTCTCTTTGGGTAATGTTTAATTTTTGTTCTTTTCGGGTGATATCTGATACCACAGAGTGGTATCAGAGCATGGTTGAACCCTTGGACTGGATCGGCAGAATGTGTTTTTCATGCATTAATGTAGGCTATATATGTGCTTCTTATGTATGCATGGTGGTGGTCATTGTCACAGTTGTGTTCCCATGTAGGACTTGATGATGTTGTTATCAAGATGTGTTTGTTATGAATGCATGTTGATTGTATATGCATTTTTTATGCATGTCAGTGTCTATATGTTGTTATGCATGTATTATTATGGGCATGGTTGTCGTTCATGAGGTTGTTGTAGGCATTTCAGGTCATCATGATGTAGTTGTTATGTTATGACTCTAATGTATTGACTAATAGAGAGTTGGAGATGCATACTATTAGTTTCGGTCTTTGCAGCCTTCCTCCAGTGATCAAACATGCTCTTACACAAGTGATTTTACAATGTCAAGGTCAAATTTTATCATTTCAGTGAGTCTTCAAGTAAAATTTGGTCACTAGGCATTAGGTCTAGGGTTTGATTTTACCCTTGTCAAAGTTGTCCAAATGATGTTCCATGTCACTATTCAATTGAGTCTACCATCATTCATAGGGTTTTCATCATCATTTCAATTTCCATTGGGTCATTTCACACCTTGTTCATGCTTCAGTTGCGCCTAGGCAATGTTCATTTCCCTCTCCTAGGGTTTTGAAGCTAATTTCTCTTGGATGGTCAAATCATCGGAAAAACTTGTATCTTGGTCTTCATACACCTTCCCCTATCCTTAAAATACCTTATCAAACACTTCCCATCACTGAGACCCCCCAAATCCCTCATTTTCGCACAAACCCTAATTTCTTGCTACAACCTAACAATTTTCTATGGTTGGGCCTATGTTTTGCATTTTTGGACCCCTTCCCCTCACTCAATTTCTGAAATTCCACTTTCCCCTACTTCCTAGCATCCCTCCATACTTCCTGAAATTTCCTCAAGAATTTATAAGGTCCCTATCCCCTAAATTTCGCTTCATTTTGGCAAATCCCTTATCCCACACATCGGGATATGTTTCACGCAAATGATGTTTCTGAGCCACGAAAGATGAATTTGGAAAAACTAAGAGAGGTTTTTGTTGAAAACAAACCAGTCAAGAAATAACTCCTTCACATTTTACACAAGTGTCATGGTTTTGAAGAAATGTCAAAAATACAATTGCCTTGGGAGAATTGATGCACCTCTGGAGTGACCTCAGGAAAATCACGTTTTCTCCTAGCTTGGTTGGCCAAATGACTTGATTGATGATCAAAATGATAACTAGAGACAAGTAGTATTCCAATGAGTTATCATGACCTCAATTTGTAGTTGAGGAAGGCATTCAAAAGTTGATTGTAACAGAACTCTGCCTTTAGGCAGCCTCATTTGGCACAGTTCGACCAGCCTTGGGAGATTTTCTTTTTGACAGGGAAAATCAACTCCAACTCAAAAAATTCCAGTTGGGTTGGAAAGTTGACTCAAATTCCGTTCTAATGAGCTATTATGAGCTCAATTTGGAGTTGAGGACGAGATTCCAAAGTTGACCACAACAGCACTCTGCCTTGAGGCAGCCGCATTTGGCACAGTTCGACCAGTCTTGAGAGATTTGATCTTTGATAGGGCAAATGAACACTAAATTGCAAAATTCGAGTTGGGTTGGAAAGTAGTCGCAAATACCTTTCCCATGAACTATCTTTCTCTCAATTGGGACATCAGGAAGGCTACAAATAGTCGCCTGGAAAAGAGAGCAATGTGCAGGAGGAGGAGCGCGGCGGTATTATAAATATTTTCACTCCACATGGTCAGTTATACAAGTGGCAAAGGAAGGCAAAGGGTCACCCAAGCCATTTGTCATGTTTGTGGTGCTACACTTGTAGCTGATGTTTGGCTTTCCACCTTAATTTTGTGACCCTTGGGTGTTCTATCTCTTCATGGCACATTTTATATATTGTATGCAAACCATTTGCAAAGCGAATTGGTTGGTTGGCTTGTAACTTCTAGAGGACTGTGGGAAAGAAACTTTGTTTCTGCATTGTATATTTTTACAGAGAATTAATGAAAGGTAGTGGCTCTGTTTCATGAGATTCCCGTGGTTGTGAGTGTAGCAAGTGTTTCTCTTATGTTTCATATGTATCTCGTTATGTTTCATAGTTCATTTCACATTCATTTCTGGTGAAATTTTTCGAGTGAGATCAGGTAGAATTCAATTCTATTGCTCTACCTATGGGAAAATTTCATGTGTAGTGTTTCATTCTTCTGTTGAAAAGGATTCCTGTTGTCCATGTCCTTTTCACCTTCTTAATCAATCTCTCCATTTCTTTTTTATGTTCCATAGTTTCATTTCGTATTCATTTCTGGTGAAATTTTTCCAGTGAGATTAGGTAGAATTCAATTCTATTGCTCTACCTGTGGGAAAATTTCATGTACATTGTTCATTCTTCTATTGAAAAGGATTCATGTTGTCCATGCCCTTTTCACCTTCTTAATCAATCTCTCCATTCCGCCACATCTTAAAACTAAAATTGCTATGATTTCCGCCTACCTTGCCTCACGAAATAATTTGTGCCTTTATGTTAAGTTCTCTGTTCATTGAGGTCCAGTGGTCCCATAACATCCTAGAAACACAGTCATTCATAAAAATCACTCCTTATATTCATTTTCACTTACTAGACTAAGAAAAATAGTTCATTGCAAGTCATCTCAGGCCATTTCATTTAATTATTCACTAAGTGTGACTCAGAGAGAGCCCTCTCCTGTTCTGGTAGGGTTAGCTACCAGACT
Source organism: Pinus taeda (assembly GCA_000404065.3). NCBI lineage: Eukaryota > Viridiplantae > Streptophyta > Pinopsida > Pinales > Pinaceae > Pinus > Pinus taeda. The sequence goes on along the minus strand of APFE030426917.1, from coordinate 53,960 downwards.
GAGCGTGGTTTGTGGTTACCCTAAATTTTTCCTTTCTTCAGCCTGAGGTGGATTTAGGTGCTAACAGCCGAGCCAACCTCTCTCCATGTTAAGAATATAGAGTTTGGCCCAGGAAGAACCTTGAAAATCAATCCATCCCTATCCACTTCCTAGGAGAAGGAGCTGTGCAGCTTTTGAGAAAACATTTAGATGCCTTCGCCTGAAGATATAAGGAGATGAAGGGAGTGCACCCTTCAGTATGTACTCATCATATATACATTAAGGAAGATTGCAAACCAGTTAGGAAACCTCAAAGGAGGATGAATCTAGCACTTAAAGATATTGCTAAGGAAGAGTTGCAAAAATTACTTGATGCAGGATTCATCTACCCCATCTCTGACAGTGAATGGGTCTCTCCTGTGGTGATAGTGCCAAAGAAAAATGGTAAGTCGAGAATCTGTGTCGACTATCGAGAATTGAAAAAAGCCACTAAAAAGGACCATTTTCCTTTGCCTTTCATAGATCAAGTGTTAGATGGTCTGGCAGGGAAAATGTTTTTCTCCTTCCTAGATGGGTTTAGCGAGTACAATTAGATTCAAATCAGCCCGAAAGACCAAGATAAGACCACTTTCACTTGTCCTT